>QEOT01124030.1:37828-126968 GCA_003123785.1 Pterocarya stenoptera
AAAAAAAAAAAAATCCCAAAAAATAAATATTAATTTTTTAGGAGGACTTAAGTTGAATAATTAGTTTAGACTTGCATAAACGCTATTATTGCTACAAATGCTTTTATTGCCAAATTAGTTTGCCGTTATTTGCGCAGAACATTTAAAATGGCAGTTGGACTGCCAACACAGATGTTTATGAAAAACAGACCACATCGTACTCCTATGGAAACTGTAGTTGGATTGTCATAACTCAGGTTTATGGCAAACAGTATTATTGCATGTTATATATATATATATAAATATATATATAAAATATATACAGAAATGCTAGGGACAACCGCCCTGCGTCCCCGCCGCGAAACCGGATGATGCAGCAGCTGCCACGTCAATAGATAAAAAGAACAGAAAAATAGAGAAGAGAAAAAGTAAAAGACAAAGAAGAAGAAAGTAGGGGAACATCCTGTACGCGAAAAGAGGAAAAATCAAAACAAAAAACAAAGAATGTGCAACTCACGCTAAAGAAAAATAAAGAAGCCAACAAGAAATGCAGTACTAATGCGGAAGGAAAGGAAAATAAAAGAGACGGAAGCCAAATGCATGCTGGGGAGAACCGAAACAAATAAAAAAGAAAGAAAGAAAGAAAGCATTCACTGGGAGAAAGATGTGGTGCTTGATTTCGGTTTTGAATATTAAAAAAAAAAAAAATGAGAAGAAGTAGCAGAACGCGGGACCATCCATCTTGATGCAGAAAATTAAATGCAGGAACTTTCGGCTGGATGTAAAACTTGGAAGGTAAACTCAGGATCTTGCGAAGATGGAGATGGAGAAGGGTAGATGGAAAAGATCAGAGGAGAAGCAAGCGAAGTGGGGGTGAAAGAATAAAAACGACGACGTTGCACATTTCAATCCCTATCTCTCTCGACCAAGTAGCAAACGATAACGTTTTATTTAAGAAGCCACGTAGGACGTGATGCCGCGAGGGTTCTCCTGTGCGGTTGTGAGTAGCATTTTTATAATATATATAAATATATAATTTATATAGGTGTAGCGCATGAGTTGTGTGATATTAGTTGTGTTTGGATATTGAAATATTTTTAGATATTTTGTGAATAATAATAAAAAAAAAATAATAGAATATTAAATAATAATAAAAAATAATAATAAAATAATAAATAATAATGAAGTATTCTATTCTTAGTATCTAAATTAGACTTTAAGTTAACGTTATTTGGGTATTTAAAAAATGAAAAAGGAATTGATTAATTGACTAAGCTGAGTTGTAGAATTATTAAATACTTTCGAAATATGAAAGATGCGGTTACTCTTTTATATCACAACGTGTCATTAAATTAAAATTAGTTATATAATTAATAATATATATTTTAATTGATATTTATAATAAAATGAAAATATTACGTATTCGTCTTTCGAAAATACGTTACAATTATTCCTAAGAGTTTGACTTCGTTGGTTGGGATTTTCAAGATCATTTATGGAACATTTGGATTAGAAAATATAATGTTTTTACATCAGTATCCACATTTATGGACATTCATAAGAGTGTCATGTCTAGAAATCTAGATTTTCAATGCAATTAAATCAACGTTTGACAGTTGTGGCATCTCGTTCTTCGATAAAAGATCTGGCGGGAATATGTGGTGTCAAGGTTGTCAGTAGTTTGCAACACTTAAGATTTAAGATTAGGTTATTTGCTTTCAAAATTTATTTTAATTCATCTTATTTTTATTATTATAATTTTTTTAAATTTTTACATAAAATATAATAATATTTTATTTTTTCAAATTTCAAAAAAATCTTTTCAAATTTTCACTCCATACTAAAATATAATAAACATTCTTACTTTTTTAAATCTTAAAAAAATCTTCTCAAATTTCCACACTAAACAATCTTACTTTTTCAAATCTCAAAACAATATTATTAAATTCATACACAAAATATAATAAATAATTTAACTTTTTTAAACCTTAAAATAATAATAATATTAAAAAACAATATTCATAAAATATCTTATTATACTATTTACAAACCATCTCAACTCTCATTTCAATCCAAACGGTCCCTTAAGTTGGGAATAGGCATTCAATTTTCACTTAAAAGTACACAGATAAGTAAAAAGACTTCTAAATCACAAAGAAATAAGTAAAAGTTTTATCACTAATGCCATTATACAGTCGTAGAGTGCATAGTGTCGTGTAATCTTTTTTAAAAAGAGCAGGATTCATTATTAAAAAATTAACTTTTTAAGTAGGTTCCGTATTTATTTATTTTTTTTAAAATAATTACAAGACGCTTACACACTTACGACAACATCTATCATTTCTCAAATTTTATTTGTGTGACTAAAAGACTATTCATATGAGAGGTTTAAACCATAAATATGTTTATTCATTAACTTTACAAATATCCCTATGTCACTTCATTTCCCAAATAACATAATATAATACCATCCGATTCATTTCTTACATCCAAGTACGTCATGCCATGCACAATTTGTCGTTGGACTAAATGATACATTTCCAAGATGCTACAAATGCTATCAATGAGGACAAGCTTATGTGGGTATTCCTCAGGCGACTTTGGTCCTATTCCTCGTTTAGCTCTCTTGGAACTAACTCTGCATCAAAGTCTATAGTTCCGAAAACTGAAACCGCATAAGTAAGTTAAACAACTATGACAAGACTGCTAATGAGAGAAAATGCACATGAAGATGTTATGCAAAATCTCATGTAAAAACATGTGAGCATGTGTATTTGTGCGTGGCGAGGAATCAACATTAGGGGTGTAAATTGGTCGGTCTGGTCTGGGTTTTCGATTCATCATTTTTTCCAGACCCGACCAGACCAAACATCCATAGGGATCGGTCCTACCAGTCCAGTCCAATTATTTATTTTTCTTCTTTTTTTTTTCAAATAAATTAATAATTTTTTTATTTAAATTACTAAATTAAAATTAAGTAAATTATTAATGTAAATTATATAACTAACTCATTAAAAAAATATTTTATATGTTCAATGATAATAAATTAGATGAAAATTACATAATTAATTATACAATTATTATATAAAATAATATATATAATATATTTAAAAATTAAAAAAATATATTTTCTCAATTTGGTCGGTTCGATCTAAGGAAACCCCACTCCAGGATTGGACTGAAGACTGAAAGTTGAGAAATCCTTGGACCGAGACCGATCGGTCTAAGCTTCAGTTTGGTCAGGTCAATTTCTTCGGTTTGGACCGACTGGCTTTTACCCCTAATCAACATACAAGATAAACAAATGCTTTCATAGTTATGGTGAGGAATCACCTTTTGAGGAATTATCTTTTGTGCAAAACTCAAGTGTATATATATAAACATATATAAGTATCACCGAGGCGAGGAATCACCCTATCTTTAAGCATGTAAAACCCATCATCTGACATCTTATAGATTCTAATCACATAAAGTCTCATTGCATAAAATGCCAAGCAGAGTCAATCACTTCACCATTCGGCTTGGGAACTCACTTTCACCTGACCAACAAGCAAGCTGATTAGCCTGTTTCCATTATCAATAATACTGAGTAGGAAAAATCATTTCACCGTTCAACTCTGGGAATCACTCACATCCGACCAATGTGCAAGTTGATTCGCCAGTTTCAAATTATCCAACACACACATTGAAGTGAACATGTTACACTTGCGACACATAGTACCCTGCCAACTAAATCTAAGACATCACACATGATACGCCTGGTGAACCTCTCTACCTAATCTATCAAATACAAAACCGTTCCACCTCGATCATCACGAGGACACACTCTCTATCTGTGTGAAACTCTTGGCAACGTATCGAAGGAATGGCTTGGAAAATCCTCAACTCGTCCATGATGATTGATGCTCGGTATAACTCACACAAACCCTAAATCACCACATCACGAATGACGCCTGATACACGATTTGTTGCTTGGCTAAATGATAAATTTCCAAAATGTTACATATACTATTATTGGAGATAGGCCTCTGTGGCTATTCCTCGAGTGAGTTTGGTCCTTCTTCCTCAAGTATCTTTCCTCGGGCTAACTCTGTATCAAAATCTAAGATTTTGATAAATGAAACCATAGGTAAGTTAAATAGTTATGACAAGAATGCTAATGAGAGACAATGCATGTGAAGCTGTAATGCATAGTTTCCTGTAAAAAACTGTGAACATGTGCATTTGTGCATGATGAGGAATTACTCTCTAAACTAAACACATGCATTCATAGTTATAACCATGAACCACCCCCTAAGCAAAACATAAGTATATAAGCATGGCGAGAACTCATTCTCTATGCAAAACTCAAGTATATGAGTATATATCTTCTTATATATAAAAGCTTCTATCCAAGAGGAACAATCTTTTTTTATCTCACATTTTCTTCCAATTCTGCCCTTCTTTTTTAGTTGTTTTCCATTTTTATCAATTTTTTTTTATATATATTATGTTTGTGCATTTATGGTTTTACCCTATATTATGTTTGTTTACCCTTTTTATCTCTCGGGTTGTTTCTTTTTTCACCTCACATTTTCTTCCAATTATGCCTTTCCTTTTTAGTTGTTTTCCTTTTTTATCCTTTTTTTTTTAATTCTGTTTGTGCATTTATGGTCTTACCCCGGTATTTTGTTTGTTTACCCTTTTTGTCTCTTGGTTTTTTTTTGTTTTATTCATGGTTTTACGTTTTTGCCCCTCAGTTCCATCAACAATTAATTCACATCACACATTGTGTTTGAATTTCTTCGACTTCAGGAAAAAACTCATACCTATAGAGACGAAAGCAGCGTAGATCCAAAAAAAAAATAAATAAATAAATAAAAAAATTCAAATTTCTATAAATTTACACTCAAATTTGTACAAAAAAATTGAAAATATGTTCAAATTTGTAGGGATTAGAAGTGAATTCATACCCATAAGACAAAAGCAAAACAAATCTGCTCAGATTTGTAACCATTCATTAAGGAAATTTCTAACAAATAAGCAGATAGAGAGAGAGGGAGGGAACCAACACAGATTAGGGGTGTAAATCGATCGGTCTGGTCTAAGGAGGTGATTTTCAGTCCATCATTTTTCCCGAATCGAACCGAACATTCATATGGACTGGACTGGTAGCTATCGGTCCGTTCAGTTTGGCCTAATTATTTTTTATTATTTTTTATTTTCAAATAAATTAACAAAAAAATTATTTAAATTACTAAATTAAAATTAAGTGAATTATTATTAATGTGGATTATATAACTAACTCATTAAAAAAATAATTATAATTATATTGATGATGTTAATTGTTAATTTGTTACTAACTTAGAGTTTGCCAACGTATTATGATAGTTAATACATAATGAGCTATATTAAACTTTTTACATTTTGAATATGAAGCATAAATAATTGAATTATCCATAGGTACCCGTCCATACATGCTTTATATTTATTTGCAATTTAGGTATTTTACAAAAAATTATCTAATAACTTTAATTAGATTATAGATGTAGATTTTAGTAATTAGTTAATGGTGAATTGGCGATAGGTTAGTTAATTGATATCATACATTAGTTAATTACAATTTATAATAATATTTGTAATTGCTTTATATTTACTTACAACTTAGGTATTTTACAAAAACATTATCTAATAACTTTAATTAGATCATAGATGTAGATGTTAGTAATTAGTTAATGGTGAATTGGTGATAGGTTAATTGATAATATATATTAGTTAATTAATAGAATATTAGTTTATAATTACATATTTAAAATTTTATATTATTAATGGTGATAGGTTAGATGAAAATTACATAATAATTATACAATTATTATATAAAATAAAATATACAAAATATATTTAAAAAAAATATATATTTTCCTATTCGATTGGTTAGGTTTGAAAAAAACCACCCTAGGACCAGACCGAAAATCGAAAAAATGAAATTTCTTGGACATAGACCGACTGGTCCCAACTTCGGGCCGGTTCGATCTGGATAGAACCGGTTGGTTCGATCTAGATAGAACCGTTTGGTTCTGTCAGTTTCTCCCGATAAAGACCGCGCTTGATTGATTGATGGAGAGGTTGGCGGTTCTTTTTTGTTAGCGGCCGCAACTTCACCAAGTAATAGAGAGAGAGAAGTGGTAGCAAATGAGATGGGAAAGGGAGAGAGTTTTGTGGGAAAGTTGGTGTCGGCGATGGAGTTTTGAGAGAGAGAGAGAGAGAGAGAGAGAGAGAGGCTGAGAATAAGTATGTAGGGTTTTTTCTAGAAACAACGTCGCATAGGGTCGGGTTGGTTTTTGCGAAAATTAGAGGGTACTTGGGCTTCTGATGTTAACTTTTGGGCTTCCCATGTAAAAAACAACTACTTTAAAAATCGGTCCATCTAAATAAATGATCATAAAGTACTAAGTCTTGAAAAAAGTTCTATGAAAAATACTGAACTCTTAAAAAAATAAACATTAATCTTGGACGACATGTTATTTTCTTAACTTTTATATTCTGTGATTATTGAATTTATTTGTTACATTTTAATATTTGGCATTATATTGCTTTCGCTTCTGACTATTTACATGTAATTATCTACAAATTTATAATTAAAAAGTGCTTCTATTTTATTAATGTTTACAAAAAATGTTTATCACAATTTTTAGATAAATTAAATTGATAAAGTTTTTTTTTTGAAAATTATGAATTAAACTGTTTGTGATTTATACAGTGATGAAATTATTATTTATTAGCATATATGTACACAATTTTAATACCAACTGTTCATAAAATTAGTATACAAAATCGCTTACAACTATATTTTTCCGTTCATAAAATTGTAATAACAAAAGTAAATCTTAAAAAAATTGAATCAAATTTTGAGGAAATTAGTGCACAGAATCGCTTACAACCAAATTAGTTTAATAACCAAATTAGTGCACAGAATCGCTTACAACTAGATTTTTTCGTTTATAAAATTGTAATAACAAAAGTAAATCTTAAAAAAATTGAATCAAATTTTGAGGAAATTTTTTTTCCCTTCAGTTTTTTGTTTAATAATCATATTATTAAAATATTTGAGACTTCGTAATATAGTTTGTAAATTTTAAATTATGATGTTATATATTTATTTCGTAAGTGACAAATACAGAAGGTATGCATTGAATTGTAACTATTAAAATTAACAATAATAATTTATTGTCTTAAAAATAAATTATTTAATTTATTTTGCTTTTTATTTTTTTGTACCATACTGACCAGCACGCTTTATGAAAAATTACTATCATTTTTTTTAAACATATTATTTTATTTTGGTCTTTAACTGTGATAAATAAATAATGCTACAAATGAGTTCGAATTTATCAATTCAACTATATTCTTTTCTTATTTTCTTCTAAATAAAATACTAATTGTTCATAAAAATCTGATAGAAATAAAATCTTAAAAAGAATTCTAATATTCTACAACATTTTATTTGCTTTTATTTTAGGCTATTTATATATTATTTTCCACTTTTATTTTATTTGCTGTTTCACTTCTCGTCATTCCACTTCTTGTTAATTTTCTATACCTCCATTGTTCTTTTATTTGTCCTCTACTTTTTGGTACGTTTTCTTCTTTTTCATATGAAAAATTCTTATTCTATTTGTTTGGTAACAACGGTATTATATGTTTTGATCGTAATTAATCTTATATTAGTTCATTTAATATATTGTGTAGTGATTTTTTTCAATTTAAATGTTTGTTTTTTATTGTTTGGATATAAATGCCTGTAATATTGTTTATGTATTATATTTCCACATATATATATATATCGACGTATAGTTATATATTTCATACATTCTTAATTATTTGTTAGATTATTCTCCCGAATTGACACTGAATTTGTAACCGTCCATAAGTTTATGACAACTAGTAAGACGACATAATTAGATCAAGAAATACACTTAAATATCATTAACACCACTTTTCTTAATTTTTATCAAACTTTCTTTATAAATAAAATTTGAAGAATCTAGAAATAATCTAGTAAAAAAAAATTGGTACGCTGCTCAATCAGAAGAGAAAAAAAGAGAAGATTAGCCAAAAAAGGAGATAGAGATATGCTAAGTTGAAAAATACTTCAACGTCATAAAATTCAAAGATGAGCATAATTTCAGTATAGTTTACCTTCTGATTCATAGAGCAATGAAATTCTTTGTATAAGAGAAATTAGGTCTTCTTCGAATATCAATTTCTCTGAAAATAACGTCCACAATGATGCATGTGATCTAACGAGGATAATACGTGTTACTTTCAACAATATCGTCAAAACTTTAACACTTCATAAAAGAGATTTATATCTCGATAGTATAACTACATCTACTTCAGCGTTGAGTGATCAAGTTTATTCTTTTTGATATCCTATTATGAACCTGTTTTCTCACATTTCATTCTCACTTTATTCAAATTTTAAGGACAATACTTAATGATTCATTGCTTGAAGAATTTGTTGAAAACATATTACATTATCCATCAGCATCAGCTTCAACCATTAGTGTTCATAACATTACTACGTTACTGATTTCGCAAATTTAGATTCCTATATATCACTCATGTCGTAGTAGTAAGGTTCTGCAATGAATGAAAGCCTGACAAACTTTTCTATTAACTTCATAAAACATATTTTTCAAAAAACATTAGTTATTCTTCCAACCGGGCGCTACGTGTAGGGGGCATACGTGCCTTAACACATAGCACCCTTACTAGTACACACACACACACACACACACACACACACACACACATCATCGAGAATCACCCTCTCCTCAAGTATGAAAAACACATCATTTCACACCGTATAGATTCTTATCATATAAAGTGCCAAGTATGAGAAATCATTTCACCATTCAGTTCGGAGACTCACTCTCACCTGACCAACGTGCAAATTGATTTGTCTATTTCAAATCATCAATAATGACAAGCAGATGAAACCACTCCCACTCGATCAACATGCAAGCTGATTCGCCTATTTCAAATCATCAAATACACACACCAAAGTGTACACGTTGCACTAGGGACACATTCTACCTGGCCAACCAACTCGAAGACACCACACATCTTACGCCTAGGGAATCTCTCTACCCATTTATCAAGTGTTCCACACCGATTAGCATGGGGACACACTCTCTATCCATATGAAACTTGTGGCAACGTTTCGTAGGAATGACCCGGGGAATCCTTAACCTGTCAATGATGATAGACACACGGTAAGACTCACACACATCCGAATTCACTACATCACCAATCCCAGCCATTTAAACGTCATGATCCCAAAATCACAATGTAAAAATATTTGTAAACATAATGAACGAAAATATTTATTAATTCATGAACAAAAAGGGGGAAAATACAAAATATGCAATGTTATAACTCATTGTTGAACCCAAGGTTTTAAGTTTCATATAATTATATATCTACATATAAATTTTGATGATAATAAATGAATTCAAGCATAAAGGAATGTCAAGCTCAAGTTGTCTACACAATGGAGCCAAGCACATCAATGACTTAAGCATGAGCAAGAAAGATAACAAGTTTATAAATAAAGCTGTTAGAGTAATTTTATACATCTTTTGATAAAATTCGAAATTGGATTAAGGTTCAAAATTAATATTTTCTCATAAAGCATTAAATTGCATTTTCCACAAGTAAATGAATTTTTGAAAATTAAATTTAAATTTTTGAAAGATGATTGATTTTCATCTTCACATTTGCATGAAATGATTAAAATTTTAATTTTAAAAATTTGATAGATGATTGATTGTCATCTTTCATATATGCATGTTTTGTTTGAAACTTGTCAAAATGATTGATGCTCTTTTTGACATATGCAAAAGGTATATGATTTTGTTTGAAAAATTTGAAAAGTAAATAGTGCTCTTTTGTTATATGCAAAAAGTAAAAGATTAGATTTGAAAATTTTGAAAAGTGATTGATACTCTTTTTGACATATGCAAAAAGTAGATGATTTTGTTTAAAAAATTTGAAAAGTAAATCATGCTCACTTTCTTATGTGTGAAAAGTAAAAGATTAGATTTGAAAATTTTGAAAAGTGAATGATGTTTTCTTTGATAATTACAAAAATGAGAAACTTTTATTTACAAATTTTGAAAAGTAAGTGGTGCTCTTTTTTGACATGTGAATCTTTTTTAATTTGAACATGAAGTCTTATATGCCTATAAATAGCTCATCTAAGTTGTTTAAATTTATAACATACACTACAACAACAAGAGCATATAACATTCATTCAAAGTTTTTAATCTCTCTTCTCTAAGTATTGAACCTTAACCTTTGTTCATTTTGAGAGAGATATAGTTTGCACTGTATTATTCTTATTCTACTCATTGATGAATGTTTTCTAATAATCTACCCACTATCAGCTCTTGTATCAGTAAAATGATGTGTACAACTCTTATTTGTGTAGAAGAAGTTCTACACAGGGAATAGTTGAATTACCACGTGTAAGGTGATTGCAAGAGTAGAGGGTGTTATACATGGATTCTTTATAGCAGTACTGCTCAAAGGTGTAATAGGTTTCTATTTCCACCTGAAAGAGGTTTAATAGTGAATTTGAGAATCCTCAAGGGGTAGCTTGAGGCGGGGACGTAGGCAGTAGGGTTGAATCTTGTTAAAATACTGAGTTTGCTTTCTCTTATACTTACTCTTTATATTTACTGCTGCTTCATATTTTATATTGTATATTTTATTTATAATTATGAATTCTTAATTACAACCCAAATCACCCCCTCTTGTATTAGTTATCTGAGCAACAATTGGTATCAGAGCTAGTTGACCTATGTTGTTCATTCAGGCACATCACTCATGGGAACTCTCGCTTGTGACTGTGTCACCAAAGCAAGACTCTCCGACCATGGGTGATGGTGTATTGGTGGAGATGGTGGCCTGCTAGTCTGGTAGGTACAATTGTTAGGTGACATAGGTTCGACTTATGATCACTAACAATTGGTATTAGATCTAATTGACCTATGCTGTTCATACAGGTAGATCACTCATGGAAACTCGCTTGTGACTGTGTCACTGAAGCAAGACTCTCCAACCATGGGTGACGATGCATCGGTGGAGACGGTAGCCGATTAGTCTGGTAGGTATAATTGTTAGGGGACATAGGTGCTGCCTATGATTAGTAACAACTGGTATCAGAGCAATGACTCTTTTATAAGATTAGCTATCTTTTGAGTTAAGTCTTATTACTAATATTGCAACTACATTTGGTCAAGGCCAATCTTATATATAATCCTCTCAATGAAAATGAGTTCAGCAGAATAATGACATGTAAGACGGCAAAGAAAATTTAGGATAACTTGGAAGTTACTTATGAAGGAACTTCATAAGTCAATGAATCAAAAAATTATATTCTTACTTATGAATATGAAATGTTTAAAATGAATGATGATGAATCTATTTCTAGTATATACACTCGTTTCACTAACATCATAAATATCTTGACAGTTCTCGGCAAAATCTATTCTAACGTGAAAATAGTAAGAAAAATTCTCAACTTTTTGCCAAAACGCTGGCAATTAAAAGTGACGGTGATTCTTGAAGCTAGAGACCTCAAGAAACTCGAAATAAATGAACTCATTAGGCCATTGACCACCTATGAGTATACATTGAAAAGAAGAGGTTGGCACTTAAAGCTGTTTCTCATGAAAGTGAAAGTGATGAAGATGAGGAAAATGATGACAACGATGATGAAGTTGCAACGATAAAAAGAAGAGGTTGGCACTTTCAAGAAAATCCTTCAAAAAGTTTTCCAAAAAAGATACAGGTAAATATGACTCTTTCACTTATTACAAATGCAATAAGCCTAAACATATCAAGGCGGATTGTCCTTTGCTAAAGAAAGATCGAAACAAGGAAAAGAAAGCAATGAAAAATATATAAGATGATGATTCAAGCAGTTCAGACATTGAAGCAAGCAATGGAGAATCTGTAAAATTTTTTCTTATGGCTAAAGACGATCTTGAGGTAACAAATCTTAACAATATTGAAAATTCTTCATATGAAGAATTGAAAAATGTCTTGGAAGAAGTATATGAAGAACTTGAGAAATTGGGTATCAAATATATTATTTTGAAAAAAAAAATCTTCTTTAACAAAGGAAATTGATGTTTTAAGAAAAGAAAACATTATTACAAAAGATAAAAATCATTAGTTGAAAAAGAAAGTGATTGATTTAGAAAATATTGTCGAAAACTTTACAAATGGAAAAAGAAATTTTGAAAAACTTCTTGATAGCCAAAAATGTATTTTTGATAAGACGGGCTTGGGATACATGTTAAAACAAAAATACAAACCTTATAAAAACTTCTTTGATAATCCTTCTAAATCAAAGTCTAGTATTCAAAATTTTTTTCATAAAAGTAAATTTTTCAAAGAAAGATACTATTACAATCACTCAAGTTTTTCGTATATTTCACATGCTATCTACAATTTTTGAAATAGAAATGGTCATAATTATCATGCTTGTCCTATTAGAAGAAAATATACAATGACTATTAGGGCCATATGGGTACTTAAAACTATTGTTTCTTCTAATATTAATAAATGAAGGACTCAAAGAATTTGGATATCAAGAAAAATCATTTTAATTGTTTTTGTAGATATGCATAATGTCCTCCATAAGTAAAAGTAAATGGTTTTATAAATGAAGAGGCATATATTGAGCAACCACCAGCTTTTGAAAATCATATTTCTCCAAATCATGTTTTCAAGCTCACAAAAGCACTATATAGACTCAAACATGCCTCAATGATTTCTTGATTGAAAAAGATTTTTCAAAAGGAAAAATCGACACACAACTCTTTTCATTAAATACGAAAAGGATGATATTCTTTTTATTCAAATTTATGTGGATGATATAATATTTAGTGCTACTAATAAAAATATGTGTCAAGATTTTGCTAAGAGTATGTAGGAAGAATTTGAAATGAACATGATGGGAGAACTTAATTTCTTTCTCGAATTGCAAATCAAGCAAGCAAAAAGTGGAACATTCATTAATCAATCAAAATATATCTAAAAGTTACTCAAAAAGTTTGAGATGGAAGGTAAGAAGGAAATTGGAATACCAATAAGCCTATCCACCAAACTTGATAAGGATGAAACCGGTAAGCTAGTTGACTTAAATGTATATCAAGGTATGATTGGTAGTCTATTATATTTATTAACATAAACATGATTAGAAGAGAAATAGGAATGATGCACGCCATAAATATCTGTTAAATATTTTTATTTTATTTTTTCAAATGACTTACAAAAACTTGAGCATTTTGGTCTCATTTTTCAAATGCTATTGGTCTTTATATATCAACATATCATTCTTATCTATAGGATTAGGTAGTCGACATGAAGAATCAAGCAAGGATTTTAAATCCTTATTCTCTTGCCAAGTCTTTTATTTTTTTGTTAGACTCGTGAACAAGTTGTTGAAGTACACGAATCTTCTCATTAAACTTTTCAACCTCATGAGTTCTAGACTGCAACAGTCGAGAAAATGCAGATAGATTATAGAGAGTAAAGAAAATTTGATGCAAATTAGACGAAACTCAAGACTAATTTTATAGAAATAGAAATGAGAATAAGATAAACTATCATTTCTTCAAATCTTACTTAGTCAAGATTACAAAATATGCTGTATGCATATTGTCAAAAGTTATTTAGCTAAGCCAACAAGATTAACGATAGATTGTCCCTATTTTTCTCGTAAACGCTGAACCTTTGTTGTTATTTGCTGATGTTGACTTTGTATTTGAACTCTCTTTCGTTTCAGCTATTTTATTCGTGGTTGCAGGTCATGAGCGTACCAGTCCGCAAATTTCTTCAACTCCTAGTTTTCTTGCTTTAACATTTTATTCTTTTTAATTTTATTAGCAAGTCTTTGACGCAACTCAGATATTTGACTGTTAAGCTTATCAACCTCACTCGCCCTCACCAGTAACCTCTGAGACATGGTCGTAACAGAGGCAACATATTGAGCACTAAGCTTTCTTGATTCTACAACAAGCTCAGAATCAGTCCTACTAGAAAAATACATTTATGCTCTTATCATGGTATTGATAGCCTCATGAGAGAAAATTAGTAGTTGAGATGTAATGGATTCCTGATTCAAAATCTGGGAAAGTTGCTTTGTCATATTATCATTCTAGATAAACAGAAATTAGGTCAATGAGCAATGTGATAAATCATTTTTGTGTGAGTATTCAATGAGTGAAAATGATCTTTTTAAATAGAAATCCAGAGCCTTCAAATCTCTACAAAATCCTCAACAACATCAACTGATTTAAATCTCCTTCCACATTAAGTTGATAGAGCTAGGCCTAAGCTTTCTAGCATTTGTTAGGACACGAGCAGCTCAAGGTTTTGCAGCACTTGTAGGGACCTAGGCGGCTCAAGGCTTTGAAGCATTTGTCGAGACCCAGATGACTCCAATTATTCAGCTCTCCACAGTTTCTATTAACGCACCATTTTCATCAGTCTATTGATTACTACGGTTCTTTTTTTATGATGCCAAAAAGGGGAGAAGTTTTATACTAGAACTTTAACATGTTATTTCCAATGCTTTATTTTAAAACAACATTATTTGAATTGTTAAGCTTGTTATATATGCTTAGAATTATGTTTATCAATTGCTTGAAAAACTAACACACATTCTCAGGGGGAGCTTAAGTATTACTACAGACTTAAGAGTTCTACTAAATATTTGGCATCATAAAAAATGGGGAGATTGTTGAATCCAAAGTTTCAAGGTTTATATAATTATATGTCTACATATAGATTTTGAAAATAACAAATGAATTCAAGCATAAAGGAATCTCAAGTTCAAGTTGTCTACACAATGGAGCTAAACATATCAATGAATCAAGCATGAGCAAGAAAGGAAACAAGCTTACAAATAAAGTTCTTAGAGTAATTTTGTATATCTCTTGATAAAATTAGAAATTGGTTTAAGGATCAAAATTAATATTTTCTCATAAAGCATTAAATTGCATTTTTCACATGTGCATGAATTTTTGAAATTTAAATTTAGATTTTTGAAAGATTCTTGATTGTCATCTTTTATAAGTGCATGACATAATTAAAAGTTTGAATTTTGATAGATGATTGATTATCATCTTTCACATGTGCATGTTTTTTTTTGAAACTTTTTAAAAGTGATTAATGTTCTTTTTGACATATGCAAAAGGTAGATTATTTTGTTTGAAAATTTTGAAAAATAATTAGTGCTCTACTAAATATTTGAAAAACTAACACACATTCTTAGGGGGAGCTTAAGTATTACTACAGACTTAAGAGTTCTACTAAATATTTGGCATCATAAAAAATGGGGAGATTGTTGAATCCAAAGTTTCAAGATTCATATAATTATATGTCTAGATATAGATTTTGAAAATAACAAATAAATTCAAGCATAAAGGAATCTCAAGTTCAAGTTGTCTACACAATGGAGCTAAACACATCAATGAATCAAGCATGAGCAAGAAAGGAAACAAGCTTACAAATAAAGTTCTTAGAGTAATTTTGTATATCTTTTGATAAAATTAGAAATTGGTTTAAGGATCAAAATTAATATTTTCTCATAAAGCATTAAATTGCATTTTTCACATGTGCATGAATTTTTGAAATTTAAATTTAGATTTTTGAAAGATTCTTGATTGTCATCTTTTATAAGTGCATGACATGATTAAAAGTTTGAATTTTGATAGATGATTGATTATCATCTTTCACATGTGCATGTTTTTTTTAAACTTTTTAAAAGTGATTAATGTTCTTTTTGACATATGCAAAAGGTAGATTATTTTGTTTGAAAATTTTGAAAAATAATTAGTTCTCTACTAAATATTTGAAAAACTAACACACATTCTTAGGGGGAGCTTAAGTATTACTACAGACTTAAGAGTTCTACTAAATATTTGGCATCATAAAAAATGGGGAGATTGTTGAATCCAAAGTTTCAAGATTCATATAATTATATGTCTAGATATAGATTTTGAAAATAACAAATAAATTCAAGCATAAAGGAATCTCAAGTTCAAGTTGTCTACACAATGGAGCTAAACACATCAATGAATCAAGCATGAGCAAGAAAGGAAACAAGCTTACAAATAAAGTTCTTAGAGTAATTTTGTATATCTTTTGATAAAATTAGAAATTGGTTTAAGGATCAAAATTAATATTTTCTCATAAAGCATTAAATTGCATTTTTCACATGTGCATGAATTTTTGAAATTTAAATTTAGATTTTTGAAAGATTCTTGATTGTCATCTTTTATAAGTGCATGACATGATTAAAAGTTTGAATTTTGATAGATGATTGATTATCATCTTTCACATGTGCATGTTTTTTTGAAACTTTTTAAAAGTGATTAATGTTCTTTTTGACATATGCAAAAGGTAGATTATTTTGTTTGAAAATTTTGAAAAATAATTAGTTCTCCTTTTGTCCTATGGGAAAAGTAAAATATTAGATTTGAAATTTTTGAAAAGTAAATCATGCTCACTTTGTCATATGTGAAAAGTAAAAGCTTAGGTTTGACAAATGCAAAAAGGTGAAATTTTTATTTGAAAATTTTGAAAAGTGAGTGTTACTCCTTTTTGACATGTAAATATTTTTAAATTTAAAAATGAAGTCTCATATGCCTATAAATAGCTCATTTGAGTTCTTCAAATTTATAATATTCACTACAACAACAAGAGTATACAACATTCATTCAAAGCTTTCAATCTCTCTTTTCTAAGTATTGAGCCTTAACCTTTGTTCAGTTTGAGAGATATATAGTTTGTACTGTATTGTTCTTATTCCACTCATTGATGAGTGTTTTCTGATAACCTACCCATTATTAGTTCTTGTATCAATGAAAGGGTGTGTACAACCCTGTGTGTGTAGAAGGGGTTTTACACAGGGAATGATTGAATCACCACGTGTAAGGTGATTGCAAGTGTAGAGGGTATTCTACATTGATTCTTTGTAGCGGTACTACTCAAAGGTGTAATATGTTTCTATCTCCACTTGAAGAATGTTGAATAGTGAATTTGAGAATACTCAAGGGGTAGCTTGAAACGAGGACGTAGGCAGTGGGCTGAACCTCGTTAAAATACTGAGTTTGCTTCCTCTTACCCTTACTCTTTTTATTTACTGTTACTTCATATTTTGTTCATATTTTATATTGTGTATTTTATTTATAATTGTAAATTTTTAAATTCAACCCAATTCACCTCCCTTTTGTGTTAGTCATCTGGGCAACACTTATAACATACCCACAACATTTACCTCATATTTCTTAGTACTGTCTTATAATCTAACCTACCTCACAATATTAGAAACACTACAGCGGCATTGGCACTGCTCCTTTCACGGCCCCATCCTGAGCTACTTATTTCCTTAAAAAACTCTAACTTCACAAAGAGTCGAACACTTATTATCTCAAAAGTGAGATTTTGACTTTTACCTTAAGCCATTTTTAGGGTGGGATCGTCAAGTGTCATTCTGATTATTGATGTGCCTGAATATGAACCCTTTAGTCTCAGTTGTCCATTTGCAGGATGACAGAGACAATTGACGGGAGAAGGCACGCATGTTCTTGCAACTTGTCTTTAGTCCAATCCGCAGTACCACCTCAAATGTGGATCTCCCACGTAGTTCTAGACCATACCTCTAGGCTCAGATGATATGATCTACAGGCCGTGACCTTTCTTCTGCAGACTCACTCTAGATGTGACCTTTCAGGTGAAGTATGGTTCTCTACGTACAACATTTTTACCTTTTGAGCATTTCCGTAATATCTTGAAAAGCTCTCTTGTCCGTATCGCATTGTCCTTGAAGTTACTCGTTGTAGGCTCGTATATCGCCCTTGGTCTAGCCTTTATATGAATGACACCTTTTTTTCATAACTACTAACATCTTTAGCCCTTTGTTTTTCGCCTGGGTACTTGCTCACCCGACTCGAGATGAAAAGTCGTTTGTTACATCCTCGTGCTGAGATGTGTCCGCTAGACTTTCTACATTGTGTTGCTTGTCTTGTTGGACTATATGCACTTTACAAACTACCGCTGCCTCATCTTCCATCTTTCCAAGAAAAAGACTCTTTTCTTAACCTTCCACTTGACTATAGAAAATGGTCTACCTCCTTGTACTAGCGTGATTGTCACAAAAATGATTAGAAATCTTCTAAGATTTGTAAAGGTGTGAACTTCTCATGTTTTACTTATTTTTTGACATTATATAATAATTATTAATAATTTTAAAAGAATAATCCTACATATCATCATATTATGTAAAATATAGCACTTATATCAATCTTAGTTTTTATTATTTTAAATAAAACCTTAAAAGTTATTGGACAATGCCACTTCATCACAGTGGGATGAAAATTGGATGAGATGTGATATGCAAAGTTTTCCTTAAAATTGTAATAACTTTTTAATGAGATTTAAAATTTAGGAAAATCAGAAGGATTGAAAATGACCTATAAACCGTATTTTTCTTTCCATTTACAGAAAAAAACTATATATATAATGCTTGAAATATTTTCTTTATTCTTTTGTTACTAATAATTTAAAACACGTTCATTTCCTTTTCTTTCTGTGCAATAATATAATTCCTCACTTTTATGTATAGATTTTACAAATGGTCACAATGACATAGGATAAAAAAAAAAAAAAAAGTAGCATTGATAAATGAGCTATAACCAAATTCAACATAGAGAACATAGAGAAACAATTTTCTTGTGCAATCGTTACAATATTTTAGAAATAAATAAATAAAGAATATTATGATAAATCAATATTAATTTTAAAATATAGTAAAATCTGATAACAAGAATAAAAAGAATTATATTATTGCACCGTATTAATATTAATTAATTAAGTGCATCAAGGGTGGGAAAGAGAATAAAAAGAACAAGGTTATATGTGTCCGTTTGAAATAAAAACACATTCCTATATGAAGAGAGTGTGAATTCCATTTCCATCTATAATGGGTTGAGAGAGAGTTTGGATATCTATTCTAAAAGTTCCTTTCACATAAATAGATCTAAACATAATAATCTTCAAGGATCTAATCCCTATCCAAATATCCCATTATTGTTTAAAAAAATTATAATAATATTCCCATACCATATAGAGAACATTAATTGCTAAAGGGGAATAAAAGGTTGTCCTGTCTTGTCGTGGGATAGGTTACAAACCTCATGCCTCTCAACCTTGTTTGAATTTGAAACTCATCTTATCTCATAATTACAATTTTTTTTAAATTTTCACATAAAATATAATAAACAATTCAATTTTTTCAAATCTAAAACAATAGTAATATTACAAAATAATATTATAATAATATTTTATTTTACTATTCACCAACCATTTCAACTCATATCTGAATCCAAACGAGGCAGCCATGGTTTTTCTCTTTTAAAGAGTAAAAGATGATGGCGAACTACATGAGTTGAACATGGTCATCCAATCCAAGTAGAGTCCTTAACACACAATGGGATAAATGAGGGATTATACTATGAAAAAAGCTACCCAACCCCCAATCCCCTAATTCAGTCTGTTGGTTATAATAAATTAGTTGTAAAAACCTATTTTTCTTGTAGTGACACTCCTGACATGGCGAATCCGGTTCGTTGCCACGTCACGGTTTATCATTCGAAATAATCTTGGTAGAAGCCACTGTTTGGGAGAAACCATTACACACATTACGTGTCCTCACCAAATTTAAAGTTAAAGTTAAGTGATGAGAGAGAGAGTTGCAGAGAGATGAGAGAGAGAGCGAGTTGCGAGAAGAGAGAGAGAGACGGAGAAACAGACGATGAGAGATAGAGAGTTGTGAGTGATGAGAGAGAGAGAGTTGCGAGAAGAGAGAGCGAGTGATGAGAGACAGCGAGAGTGATGAGAGAGAGCGAGAGTGATGAGAGAGAGAGAGAGTTGCAGAGAGAGCGTTGAGAGAGAGAGATAGAGTGATGAGAGAGAGCGGGCGAGAGAGAAAGAGTGATGATAGAGAAAGAACAGGTGAGAGAGACGAGAGCAATAAGAATAAGAGATGAAAAAAAAAGAAAGAAAAGAAGAAGTCACTTAATGAGTACAAAATATGCCCCACTACATTGGCTTCCGTATAGCATTGCTTTTGTCATTCATCCCTCTCGAGCTCCTTCATTCTCCCGCTTCTCTCACAGACTTCTCACTCGATGCAGACCTCTCCCTCTTCTCCCTCTCCATTACCTCAGACTCATCTCTTTCACCCCTTCTCTTCTCTCTCACCCCAACGCCCTCACTCCCTTCAGTCTTGAACCCTAGAAAAATTTGGCAAAACCTTCAAAGACCCATCTCCCTCACCCCCTTAAGTAGAAGAAATCATCCTCAATGAGGACCCATCTCCCTCACCCACTTCAGTGCGACTATTCATCTCAGCCTCTCATCTTCATACCCAAAGGTACGTTTTTTTTTTTCTTTTTCGTTTTAAATCTCTACCTTCCAAACGACTCTTCAAATAGGCCTGACCAGCCCTAACTTTTCTTCCTAGATAAGCATAGTCTTTTGAGAGAGAGAGAGAGAGAGAGAGAGAGAGAGAAGGAGGCGGAGAGAGTGAGAGAGAGGAGCTTTCTCTTACATCGCTCTTTCACTACCAAATCTTCAAGTGAGCAATCCATGATTCTCTTCCTTGTCATTGCTTTTCGATCATCTTCAGTTGCATATCTAATGGTATGAGCTTGAAATGGGTTGAAAAAATGGTAACAGCAAACAATGCAGAAAATCTCTTTGTTCGACTCTCAAGTTTTTCGTTCTTAACTCTTTAGGCAGTGGCATAACATGATGTTACCATCTCTAGTTCTAGGTTTCAGGATTTCTTAGCCCCATTTCCTTTTCATACTTAAACAGATTCTATGTATATGTCCTGCATACTGATGTATCACCCCTTTTAATCATTAACAACATCCATATCTTACCTATGAACAACACTTCTCTCAATCTATGTGTCTGCAATGCTATATTCGAACTTTTGTTAAGACATTTATATTTTGTTGTATCCAATCCACTGCTCTGTTTGGAAGTAAAAATTAGGAGGAAAGGAGTACAGCATGAAAGAAATTAAAAGAATTTTTGAGTCCATTGATTTTCATTCTAGAGCTTTTTTTGTTCACTTTCTTAAACAAAGAATCTGTTGATGTATTATTGGTAATTGGAATCTTTCCTCTTTATGCATTCAACGCTTTTTAGTAATCACATTTTGCTAGTACATGTCTTTAGCGGTTTGTTTGGTTAATAGAGATTGGGAAACAAAGTAGGAAAGGAAAGAAATGGAATGGGAGATTTAAATATGTTGTTTCCTTTTGCTATGTGTTGTTCTTGAAAAATAAGAATCATTAAATTACTCATACAGAAATTTATTAAAGACTGGAACTTATTCTGACTCTGGTCTGTCTCCTTTTCTGCTCACCCATTTCTTGTAAGTGTTTTTAGCAATGTGTTTTGTTTCCAGGGAAGTGGAGGAATTTAAAAAAAAAATGGAAAACCTTGGAGTTCTGATTTTTCCTTTTTTTTTTTTCCCTGAAAACTTATGAAATCTCCATGCATGTTTTAACAATAGATGAGAAAATGGAGGAAGATAATTAGATAAACTTGGTATAGGTTGTTCTATTTTATTACGTCCCTTGTTAGTTCTCGACAACTATCTTTCTGGACTTAAAAAACTGAGGGGAATGAGTAATGGTTAAAAATTCTCCTGGACGGTGTGCATTTATCACTTTTTTACCCTAAACTTCCATGACACCAAAATTATATGCTCACCTTTGCCTTGTGAATTTTTCAAAGTCATAGTTCCTTTTGCCATTGTAAGACTTTTTCACTTTATAGAAAATATTACTAATTTGTTGTTGTCATTTTCTCCTCTTACATTGTTGTTGTCGCTTTATTGATTGTGTATGGTGTTTTGACAATAAACTGGTGATAATAATGCCATTGCTTGGCTTTTTCTTTTTGATAAAATACTATTGACTGTATGCTAATAACACATTTTTAATAGTCAAGTAAACAATAGATTTTTACTTGGTTTGAAAAAAAATATTTTCAAATTGATGTGAACAATAGATGCATCCAGATTTTTTCTTCCCTTACACCTAGTTTGTCTGCAAATTGTCAGTTACTTGCTTCGTGGATTGCCATATTTTTGTATTTCTTTTGAATGCATGTACAAAAATTGTTATATTTGAAGCTTGAAATCCTTGAACTGTATGCAGGGAAAAACAAGATGTCAATTATTCATTTGGGCAGATATACTTTAATCAGTACCACCTGAGAAAATCCTAACAAGAGAGAATGAACTTCGGAAGAGGGAGGATGCTTTATTGTTGTGTGAGTATGAAGCTAAAAACAAAAGGACAAACTAATAGAGAGAGAGAGAGAGAGAGAGAGAGAGAGAGAGAGAGAATAAGTTTCACAAGCAAGAGAACAAACTTCGAAGAAGGATGGTAACGAATAGGAATGCACGTATATTGTTGTGTCTATATTGGATTGTATCTCTTGTAATAGTTTTTGGTTGGTTCAGAATGAAGATGTATCATGTTAGTTTTAAATATAGATAGATTGACCAGATCCTAACATGTATGGTATATTCACTATGAATATAATTATAACAACTTATTGTGGATATTAAGTTGACTTTTCTGTATTGTAGTTGGGAATAAACAAGATGAATCGAACTTGGAGAATGTTCCATTAATCTAGCTGAGCAGCTTAATTCTTAGGTTGTTAATGCAGCGCTCAAAAGAATTTCTTCCTTTTACATGTGCTTTCTCTGTTAGATATTTATCCTTTCTCTGTCGGTAGTAATTACTTAAAATTAAGCAGCATGCATAAAAAAAAGGAGATAAAACTTCAAAATAATTTCAGTCACCCTATCTGGTCATGTTTTTCTTATCTAAGTTGCCTTTTTTTTTTTTTAAAGAAATTAATTTGGTGGGCAGATTAGCAACATGATTGGGGAGGACAAGATTCCCCAGTACTTCAATAATTAATAAACGTGTGTCACACATGAATCTGGCCATGAAAAACTAAGAAATTAAAAAGAAAAACATGATTCTTTACTAACATGACTAGATTTTCCCATCAGCATGTTAAATACAAACAATTCTTATGTCTCCACTTATCAAAGTAATACTCAACCCGAAACATCTACTCTCTTTTTCAATATCAGGCAAGTCCCACATTGAGTGGCTGAATTGAGAATGTGTTTCAGAGGTGCAAGCCTCGCATGACTTCCTTATAAGGTAAAATTGGACTTTATTAATGATTCTAAAGAGTTCCAATTATCACTTTGACTAGACCTTTTGGGGTTTCACATGGATATGATTAACACTTTCCATGGATCATGGTAATTATAATCGACAAACTTCTTAGGGTTTAACGACTTAACCCAAGTTTGGAATCAAACCAAGCATGCTCTTATCAATTATTCCAACAAAGTTATGGCTTTTAAGGTACGTACCAAGCCTGGTCAAACAACTGACGCAACATTCAACAAATAAGTCAAGTAGAAAATGAAGGCTTTCTCACAATAAAATACCTTGGACGAGATCATCTCGGCCGTGGCAATCGTTCTCGTGTTGTTGGTGGGCAACATTGAAGATGAAAATGCATTTGAATGTGACTTAAACTTAGAGCAGTCCAAGCCAATAAATCTCCCTCATTTCATATGTTATCAACAACCAAAAAACAATTGGCATACATACAACATCAAAAATCCAGAAACTCCACAAAACACAAATCACAAAAACACAAAATTGCAGATCCATTAAACACAAAAACACTCAATATGAGTAATGCTAGAAATGGAGAGATGAAACGAAAAGAGAAAAATAAAAATCATTTTCTTTCATTTCATACCCTTGTAACACAACAGACGGTGGGTGTCCGCAACAAGAATGCCAGCAGAGGACTGAAGCTGTGCTGAAATGGTGAAGCTGGAGAAGAAATGGTGAAGCTAGCGGAGAACTTTTGTTACACGGTGCCGGAGTGATGGAGCTACATGTTGCCAAAGTGATGGAGCCATATGGTGCGAGCGGAGAGTGAGGCCAGTGAAAGGACAACAAGTTGTGGGGAGTGGGGGAGAGAATGTAGGGGGGAGAACAATGTTTTAACTTTAAAAAAAAAAAAAAAAGCCACGTAGGCTGATGTGTGTGGAAGTTGAGTGAATAATAGGTAGTTGTATAGCATAACTCTTATACTGTAAGCAGCCCATATGAAGAGGTTATGTACTACATAATTGGCACTAAGGTGGACTTTCTTAGGCCTCGATTGGATGTGATGAAATGATTTGTGAATAATAGTGAAATTGTTTGAGTTGAGATGTTTGATGAGATTTTGAGAAATGAGAGAAAAAGTTTAAAGAAATATTATAAAATTAAAATATTTTTAAAATATAATTTTTGTTTTGAAATTTGAAAAAGTTGAATTTTTTTTTTGTATTTTGTTTAGATGTTTAGAAAAGTTGTAATGAGATTATATGAAAAAATTGAAGATTTGAACTTGAAGTGTTTGTATTTGTGGTGTTTAAATATTGGGATGAAATGAGATGAGATAGGAAGTTTTTTTTTTCCTCAAAACCACCACAAACAACCCCACACACTTGCCAAACAAAACACTAAAAATATTTTTGGAATGTTACAGGACTAAGTCAATTAAGCGTGGGAATGGAGTATTACTTTATATAAATACTACTACATATTTCAATTTTGTCAATAACTATTTGGAAGTTTCAGATTTATGGTAGCTGCTTAGAATGCCTGCATGATTTTGAATGCAATGAACTATAGACTCCACGAAACTATTTACTGGAGCAATAAGCTACTGTGAACAACATATCCAATACATTTATGCTGACTCCTTCAGCACGCAATCTTTTAATAACCATACTTCAGTATTAGGGCGAAGTATTTGATCTATGAAGCAAGTATAAAAAGTTATTTTCCAAACTAATGCGACTTAATATGATCCGTTAAGCCTATCTTATTTTTTTTTGGATACATTGAGGTGGGGTTTCAAACCCAAGACCGGAGACTAAGAGTTTATGCCAATCAGGCCTCAGGCCTTTGGCGAATTTACAATTTTAAGTAACACGCATCAAGCCATGTAAAAAGTGATTATATATTCTAAAGGTTTTGCACGAAACCAGCTAGAAAACTGAATCTACTTTCACTTGAAAATGTCATTTCAGAAAGTCTCATTTAAGTTTTTTACTGTTCTAGTCCCTCAAAATGAAACACCCAAAGGAAATGAAGTAGCAATCAAGAAGATCCCATGTGTTTATGTGGTGGGGCAGGGGAAGAATCATCATCCATGTTAGAGATGTCAAGAAAGAAAAAATGTGAAGATCAAATCGACATCTGCATTAAGGCTTTTTACGCTACAACATGAATGAAGGGCCTTTAGCAGGCAATGCTAATATAAACCTCACTTTCTGGGGCTTTTATGCCTGAAAAAGGATGAACATGTTTTTAGCTCATCTCCCCTCCAGCATGAACCCAGTGAGAAAATAAAAAAAGCTTCAGACAGTCGGAAGGAGAAAAAGAAAATCCAAAATAGGAAGTCGATCAGGGGTGTCATTAACCTCATATCGACCAATTCCTTATCCTTTGATCCCCATTTTCCAGGAAATGGCAAAGTTCTTTCCTACAGAGAGTGACAAACCTTTGATCTCTACCATCACAGTCTCCGTCTTATCATCGCCGTCTTCCAGCTCCTCATGGAACTTCTGCTCTGTTGTGTTCATTTCTATGTTGGACGCTCCCATTACAGGATTTCCATCAACCTCAACTGAAGATGCCTCTCCACTTCCATTCAATCCCAACACAGTGATCTTCTCAATATGCCAACCCTTATCCAAGGCAAACTTGCTCTCCTGGACTTCTGACCAAACCTTCACGGTTCCTTTATTCATGGTTCCATAGAAATCAATATAAGTGGAACGTCCGTTCCCAAGTTTCATGTCCGGAAGCTCATCGTCATCAAGGAAAAGCTTCCCTTTGGCTTCTCCTTCAGTAGCCCCTGCTGGGAAGGTAACAATCAAGCTAAAAGGTGTCATTCTAGCTTCCTTTGAAATCATGCCACCTTGCTGCATTGGAAGAATGGTATTCTGATACAAATGCACATTAACCACGTGCAAAGGTGCATCCAGTGTAACATAGCGCCCCCCTTTTGATGCAATGGTTTGTGTCATATCAAATAAACTGTACCAACTACCAGGGGGAAACAGTGCTTTAACATTTGACTTCCCTTGCTCAAGAACTGGGGATACCATGAGACTGCTCCCCAGCAAGAACTGGGTGCTCAACCCATAACATTCAGTGTAACTTGGGAATGAGAAGAAAAGTGGCCTGGCAATTGGCGCTCCACTAATATGAGCCTCGTAGTTCAAGGTATACAGGTAAGGCAGGAGTTTATACCTCATACCTAGAGCATTTCGAGCAGACTCAGCAACTGACTCCCATTGATAAAGCTCCTGTCGTGGGGAATAGTAGTTTGCGTGATCCCTTGAGAAGGGGTAGAAAGCACCAACTTCAATCCAGCGATTGCAAAGCTCTTCTGTAGGCGCTGGATAGAACCCACATATATCTGAACCAACCATTGGCACCCCAAATATACCAAAATTGAGCACAGTGGAAATTGAGTACTTCAAATCTTCCCAAGTTCCCTTATTATCACCAGTCCAATGGGCAGCATATTTGCCTGAACCAACATAAGTGGAGCGAGATAATATGAATGGCCGCTTGCCCTCAAGTCCTTGAAGGGCTTTGTGAGTTGCAATGGATTGAGAGAAGCCATAGAGACTGTGAGCATCATATTCCAAAATGCCATTATAATGAACTGCACTAGTGGCTATGGTTTTGAACCCTATAGGCACCTGCAAACCTGAAGCATTTATCTTGTAAGGGGGATCATCCCATCTAGTCTTTGTAATGTTCTTGCAATCCAAGCAGCATATCCAACCAGGTCCAGTGCCAGTTGGACATTGCTTGCCCTTAGGGATTGTGCACTTTCCAGAACAGAAATTTGAAGGTTCGTTCATGTCAATCCATAGACCATCAACGGGTACAAGTTCATGAAAGCGGCGGACTTCATCACCCCACCATGAAACAGTTTTTGGGTTAAGGAAGTCAGGGAAGTTTACAGGCCCTGGCCAAACTTGAGCTAGGTAGGGTTCACCCTCATACTTGATGAAAACATCATTGGCAATGCCCCTTTGATATACGCCATAACTGGAATTAACACCAATTCCAGGATCAATAATGACAATGTATTTCATACCGATGCTATGTATTTTGTCCAGGAAAGCCAAAAGCTTTGGACGAGGGTAGTTGGTTGGGTTGAGGGTGAAGTCCTTGTGTCCATCCATATGGTCATCATCATTCCAAATCACATCAAGTGGGATTCTAGCCTTTTTATAGTTCTCAACAACATCTTCAACTACAGATAGATTATGGTAACCCCATCTGCATTGGTGGAATCCTGTGGCATAAATAATATGAGTGAGAAATTGATATGAGTAATCACCCTCAATTTCTTAATATAAGCAGTCCAAATGAGAAGCCTAAATATCATTGAACCATTTGATAAATTAATTGGTGGGAAGAGTACAATAGGGCCTGATGCAAAAGTCTTGCAGTTTGGAGAAACTAGATATTGGTGACAGGGCCAGAATTTTACTTAACGGAAGGGCAAGATAGGAATGTAGAGTAAAAAAATTCCTACCAATCTGACAATTAGGAATTTGTTAAGAGGCAAAAAATCAGTTCAGGTTGGTTTTGAATAGCTTTCGAAAAGCATATCAACTCAATTCTGAAGTAATTCAAGTTCTTATGAAAAAAATGTATAACAATTGTACGCAATATGTTAAAAACAGAAAAAACAATGATGTACATGAGATATGGAAGATGGTTCCAATATTTTTATTGCGGTGTTTTGGAGAGGGAGGAATGAAAGTAGTTTTGAGGGGAATAAAAAATTTTCCCAAAACACCCAAACATTTACTAGACGTTTTTTCATTCAAATTACAAAAGCATATACTTCCTTTGTTTATCAGTGAATTAAGAATTTTATCAAAATAGGAAAAGCCAAGTACTACAGAGCATATACTTCCACATGTAGTAGACTTTTGAAGGAAAGAAGTTTTGAAGATCATTATTCAGAAGTCTACTACTCATGGAAGTAGATGCTCTGTAATTTGAATGCAAAAACATCTAGTAAATGTTTGGGTGTTTTGGGAAAATTTTTGATAAATAATATGCTTAATTTGATATCTAATTTTGTTAAAAGTTTCTGAAAACTAGGAATATATAATTTGATTTTACATTTAAGAAACTCTTTATCCTCATTGTATAAATATTAATTTCTTTATATTTAAAACTTGAATCCACCATTTTTTAAGTCTTAGAGAAGGGGTCTGCATGTAATGAAACTAACAAAATATTTAAGTATTTAGAGTGTAGGCAAAAGAGAGGCAAGTCCCTTGTTAAAACGCCTGAGATTCAAGTCCTATGGCACCTTAAATTATTATTAGCAAGTCCAATATCAAAATGATATAGAAGTAGAACAAACAAATTAGTGAACAACTTTGAATAAGCTAGGTAGGAGAGCAGCTGAACAAGTCGAATAACACTGAATTGAAAAGGTAGGTACTAGTCAAAGTAAAAGCAAAAGCTACACACAAACGGATTATAATGAACCATTTAGTACATCTTCCTTACTATAATAAGCTTTACCTCCATATTTTCAATGGAGTGAAGAAGCTAGAGAGACTTGCATGCCATGATCCTGTAGCTAGAAAATGAGCTTTTAACATTATCTAGTGAACTAGAAACATTATTTTTTTTTATCAGTAACTTTTAGATAATGGTTTTTTTTTTTTACCAGAAACATTATCTAGTGAACTAGAAACATTAATATGCACAGAAGTAGGTTTTCAAAGATACATGGATGGAAAATGTAACCAACTTATCCAATCTGCAAGATTGGCCCATTTATTGGCATTGCATTTTTAACAACTGATCTCTGACAGGATGCAGCACACTAGCATCCATGAGCCAATGCCAAGTTGCAAACACTAATTCAGCTCAACTACAAGAAAATATCAACTAACCACAAAGACTAACATGGGCTTATAAAAAACAACCTAGGCTTACTCAAGGTATGGGGCGATGGAAGAATTAGGCCTTGTTTGATTACGCAGTTTAGATGAGATGAGATGTTTTGTTGAAAGATGAATAAAATATTGTTATAATATTATTTTTTTAATATTATTTTTGTTTTGGGATTTGAAAAAGTTGAATTGTTTATTATATTTTGTGTGGGAGTTTGAGAAAATTGTAATGATTAGATGAGATGAGATAGTTTGGTTTGGTGTAACCAAACCAGCCCTTAGATTTATCATAAATGCCTTTATTAACCTATCAAGGTGCTGAGGGGTAACTTAGGTCCCCACTCATTATGGTTGCTGTCCCACTACCGACAACAAACTACTTATGAAAGGGGACAACAACTACAGTTGTACACTTCCCACAATCTAAGGCCCCTCACAATACATGAATTCTTACTGATATGGATGCCTTGAATTAGCACCAAATCAAATGCTGCCATACCGTGCAAGCATCGGGGCTTGTGATAGTGGCTTGAGAGCAATAATTCAATTTCCACCTCATGTAGGGAAGATAAATGAAGGATAGCAAAGTAGGCAAAGATTTAAGCAATTATAGAGCCTTTTGGGGGTCCACCAGTTACTTTGTACATATGTGAGAAAAAAAGTTGAAGATTTTTGGCTCGAAAAGTTTAGGCAAAAAGCAAAGAAATACTAAAGTGAGATAATCTAACATATATCTGGCCTTATGTTTTCCACCTCAAAGCTGTTTCTGGAGAACAGCAGCATAAATAATTAGAAGCAAGCCTTGAGAATTACAATAAAGTAAAATAGGAAACGAGACCAACCCACCAACCTAAATTACTATATCATGAGACATTTCTACCCTACACTATCGTGCATATGGTAAACGTGCAAACAGCCTACTAATCAACCATCAATCAGCATTCGCCAACATACCAAACCAATCAGATGGTCCTAATTCCTTAAATTTCACACTCATTGCTCTCATCATATGAAAGCTAAGCCCAAAGGTCATCAACGAGGGACAAAACATAATATTATATTGTCTGTAGCATGATTTTACAGGACATAGTTTATACAGACCCGAGGATTATTAAAACCCGCTGATTAAATAATATTATCACTTTTCTGACCAGGTAGATTCCATCATTTTCTAAATTTCTCAAATTGGATTAAGCACCCTAATCACAAAACGCTGAAGTTAAACAATGCCACAAGTCACAGACCCACAAGCCCTTGGATGTACAAAAGAACAAATATTCCCACAAAAAGTAATATTTAGTGAGAAATTAAAAGAAGGGTGAGAAGTTCATCATACCTAGAGACCAGTAAGGCATTGGAGCTGGTCTGCCAATAAGGGAAGTGTATTGATCAACCACACTCAAAGGAGTAGGCCCAGCAAAGAAGTAAAAGTCGAAGACACCGCCAATAACCTTGTACGTCAAGGAATTCCCTAGGTAAAACACATCCATCCCATTGCTGTTTAGTAGCAGAACCGCGTGTGCAGAGGGGTCTCCACCATTGTTCCTAAGATCCATGTACACCGGATGCGAGCCATACAGATCAGTGTTAAGATTGATGGCCGATACATCGGTGGTGTACAAAGTGTAAGGGTCGGTTGGATACAGCTTGATCCCGTGTGGCTGAGTGTTCTCGCCCAGGCCGTACAGAGAGGCATCTTTGGGTAACTTGGTGGAAATCTCGAGGTACTGGTCCTTAAACACCAAGTTCCCAAATGGGTCTGATGCATCAGAGCTTGAGTTGAAAAGGGTTTGCCCATTTGATTTCCTCTTCACCGCGAACCCAAATGGGTCAGTGGTGAAGCTGACAATGAGCTCGGATCCCGAGTACTCCGACACAGTTATCGGACTTTTTCTTGACCTCGCAATGGTCTGCATCAGCTTCGGAGGTTGTTCTCTCGGCAAGAGATTGTACGGTACCTCCCATCTCTGCTTCTCTGCGTCGGTGATGTGGATCCTTAATCTGTCCTGAGTCTCATGCCTGCACAGAATCACGAAGCAGAAAGATAAAAAAAGGGTTCTTTATTCAGAGCGAGGCGGAGTTGAACGTGAAAACAACATCTACGCAAGCAACACATGGAAATCATTTAGAAAAAGAAAAGAAGAAAATGGCCAAATACTTGACAAAGAGCTGCAAATGAGGGATATCAGGGCCGTAGATTTTGTTCTTCTGGATGACTTGGAGATGGCCCACAATGCCACCATCAGGTGTCTCTTCAATGGAGATCAGACGGTAGCCTTTCCCAATCTTGGCAGGTGGAGTAGACGAAGAGGAGGAGTTTACTCCGGCATCACATAGGAGCAAAAACAGCAGATAAAAATGAAGACTTGAAAAAAAAGAAAACAGTGTAAGAGAAACCATCTGTTACTACTCTTGAATTTAACAGTCTCCAAGAACTACTGGAAATCAGAGGTTTGATGTCATCGATATATAGGGGAAGAAGAAGTCATGGGATGCATATGAGGTAGATGGAAACATTTGTAAGCATGTGGATTGATGGAGGTGAGTGGGCCACAGAGACAGTGGCCTACAAAATGGGTCCCACACTTTGCAAATCGTTTTTCTTCTTCTGGGTGGGGCCTCGGATTCATCATTTTGGAGAGAGAGAGAGAGAGAAGGAGATCATAGAGAGAGTATCTTAGGGTCTATCTTTGGTGGTACCAACGTTCGTAGTGTCTGACGACCACAAGGCAAAGGAAAATGGGTTAGAAACAGTCTTGGGGCACCGACACACCTGCGAATGGGCAAGAGATAAAAAAGGTAGAACTGTGATTCCCGCAGTAGTTCGATCCAAATCCGCGGTGTCACTTGACACTTCCAGTGCCTGATCTTCGCGGTTCTATCTTGGCTTCACACGAATACATTGTCCGAGATTTCTATATGATCTTTGTTTCTATCTGATCTCAATTATTTTTATATTTTGTTTTTTAAAATATATTATCAAGATATATATTTTTATTTTAATTAATATTTTTTATAATAAACCATATATCGATTTATTTATTTTTTCTCTATATTATTTAAATATTCTTTCTTTTAGTCATTTTAAATACTTTTTTAACTACCAGTAACTTTTATCTAAAATAAAAAATTCTCATATCACTATTTAAACCTATCTTAAATGACATTACTAGGCCGGTAAAAAGTTATAAAGAAAATAACATAGAAAAAAGCTCATCCATACTATTTTTTGTGAACTTTTTATCCTTTTATCATGTTTCAAAACATTTTTAACATTAGAATTTTTCTTTTTATTAAAATAAAATGTTCTAATAATATTATAATTTTTTTATGTTGTATAAATAATAGTGTATATGTGAGAAAATAAAGAATAATAGGAAAAAAGAAAGAAATATTAAAAAAAACTTACATAGATGAATAGTGCATGTTAAATGTAGAGAAATATGTATTTTACATTGATTTTATATAATCTAATGGAAACCTTATTTTGACATATTGTTAATCATTTAAAAAAAAAATCTCAAAATAGAGAACCATTGAGAGTGCTTTTAGGTGGTAGGTGTCGCTGAATTCATTTAAAAAATAATAATTTATATTTTAAAACTTTTAAACTATATTTTTGAAAATAATTTGTAGAAAATTTGTAAGTTTTAAATCTATTCTTATTATTTTTATTCTTAAAATGATTTAAGAAAGAATGAGATGATAAAATGAGTGCTTTTAATATACAGAAATCATTAATAACGTAGGGAAGAAAAAAGGCAGAAGCAATATTATTGTTCATTTTGGATAAGTGTTTTCTTTTTTGCATTATTGTTGAAAACTGAAGCTAAAATATGACTGGAAACTCAAGTCTAGAAATAGTTTAGAGAAAGTTGTTTGCTTTCAAAATCCATCTCAACTCATCTCATCTTCATCATTATAACTTTTTTAAATTCTTATACAAAATATAATAATATTTTCTTTTTTCAAATTTTAAAAAAATCTTCCCAAATTTCCATACTAAAATATAATAAATATTCTTACTTTTTCAAATTTCAAAACAATCTTTCCAAATTTCTACACCAAATATTCTTATTTTTTCAAATCCTAAAACAACATTCTTAAATACTTACACAAAATATAATAAATAATTTAATTTTTTCAAATCTTAAAATAATAATAATATTAAAAACTAATATCCATAAAATATCTTATTATACTATTCACAAACCATCTCAACTCTCCTTCAAATCCAAACCATTGTAAATTAAAAATTGTAAATTAAAAAAATTGGATCAAAAAATTTCTATCAAAACATATTTTTTAAGCCCTGCCTCCCTCTCCTTCCATCATTCACTTCCTTACTTTGCATCTTGAGTCAGGGATGTTGTATGTTTGTATTAATAAAAGATAAACTATATATATAAATAAATAAAATTAATGATGTCATTATTCCCATTCCATTGTTAAGTTCTAGTAGTGGAAACTGAAAGAGCTTAGAATCCGACACTTTTTTTCTTCAGTCCTCTCGTTCTGAAGGGTGGGATGCTTAGGCTTTCTCTTTGACAAAGCTGGTTGTCTCTTAGACCTTGAGTTTGAAGAGGTTTGGTAAAATGACAGAAGACATTACTAGACGTTGGAAATCTTTGAAGTTGACAGATGAAGAGTAAGAGGAGATTGCACTTTCGGAGGATACAGTGTTGTCCACAAATATCAGAGGCAAACATTGCCTTCTTTCTATGATTTTTAATGATAGAGCAACAAATAGAGAAGCCTTTAAATCGACTATGGCCAAAGTTTGGAACACTGAGGGTTGGATCACATTCAAGGAATTTGGTCTGAATAGATTTCTTTTGGAGTTTCAACTATACTCGGACAAAAAGGTTATGCAGGGGAGGTCATGGTCTTTTGATCGTTACCTAATTAGTATAAACTAGTTTGAAGGAGTTTTATCTCCTATTGAGATACAGTTTAAGGTAGAGCCATTCTGGATTCAAATTCACAATCTCCCTTTTATAGGTATGAACAGGGAGATGGGTGTCAAAATTGGTTTTGCATTGGGAAAGGTTCTTGATGTGGAGGTTGATAATGAAAGGTATGGTTGGGAAGCTTTTTAAGAACAAGAGTAGAAATTAATGTCGCTAAGCCTATGCCTCGAGGTTGTATCCTGAAGATTGGAGGCACACAATGTTGGCTCACTTTCAAGTACGAGAGACTTCCAAACATTTGTTTCAAATGTGGTTTATTGAAGCATGACAACGAGAAGTGCTTAGAGTCGAATCGAGGTACTTAGTCTCAAGAGCAGTATGGCTAGTGGTTACGTGCAACTTCTTCTTTCCCTCGTGTTTTGGCTCTGAAAAAGTATGGTGGTTCCTTGGAGTGGCTCCTTGGAGCAGGCCCATCATAGCTCCCCCCGCCAATGGAATTCCAAGGAGGAGGGTGGTAGCAGTTCCAATTTTGGAAAGTCTTCATCACCAACGGAAAAGGAGGCACTTATTACGGGGCAAGCAGCAAGTATCAAGGGTGATGACACTAATTAACCTCATCACAAATGAGAGACTAATAAGGAAAGGGAGGAGGATTCAACTGATTGCAATCTCCACTAATGAAGACCCCGATGGGTGTATTTTCACTATCAATACTTCCTAAAATTAGGGAAGACTAGTTATGGAAACTGAGGAGATCCCTATTGATTTTATTCCTAATACCAACTTGGTAAGTCCTTAATCTTCTGGTATTCCCCTTAACGTGGATTATAATTTTGTGGAAACTGATAATATCCCACTAAATGAGCTCCTAAATTCAAAGAAGACTGCATCCACTCACACTTATGTCATGCATAATGAGTTGCCAAATTCTACTCCTATTAAGAATTTGAATGGTAATACGTGGAAGAGTAGAGCAAGAGGGTAGTCTACTGCCCTTACAGATGATACTAATAGATTTAGAGACCCTCATATACACACATTAAAAGACCTGTTAATGATGTGGAGAATCCAAGTACCAATAATGCCACTAAGAAATTAAAGAACAAGATCAAGCCTGGAAGGAGCCAAACTTAGGCCATATGGTGGAGGTTGCTGAGCAACCCCAGCAATAGTTATGAATTGCTTGAGTTGGAACTGTCGAGGGCTTGGGAACCCTCGGACAGTTCAAGAGCTTCACATTTTGGTGAAAACAAAGTCTCCCAACTAGGTTCTATTGCACGAGTGATTGGACAAAGCCAATGCAAAAAGGAAATGAATGAACAGAACAATTTCTATAACGCCTTCTCAAATTGGATAGCCATAATCACTGGATCCTTACTTGGATGTGCAACACCTCCATTCTGACTATCTCCAATCTACTTGGTAGCTATTATGATGCTCTATCTGCTTGGACCATGTTAGCTAGGCATTCTACTGCTCCTCATGGGTCTAGAGAGTACCAACTTATGGTCGAGTTATATCAGCTCAAATAGGAGCCTGACCAATCCATCAATGAATTCTTTAATCGTCTTTGTCATATTTGGAATCAGATTGATCTCTTTGACCCACTCTTGAAGGATCCTGCTAATGTTGACATGTATGCCATTCTTTGTGATCAGCATCGTCTCTATTAGTTTCTCATAGCCTTACAGGATGAATTTGAGCCTATCCATGGTCAACTGCTTAATCGCACTCTGACTCCTTCCCTAGTGTGAAGGCCCAATTTATCTTGTGTGTATGTTTGTTAAATGAAGTTGGAGCCCAAATTGTGTAAGAGGGTTCTTTGATTTTTATGTGTATGTTGGGCTGATTTTTTTTTTAGTGGGATATGGGTACAAATGTAGGGCCCAGCCCGTGGAGTGTGAAGAGAAAGAGCCCAAAAACCCTTCCCCCAATTGAAACGATGTCATTTTGAGACATAAGGCAAAAATTAGCCTTCCCACCTTAAAATGATGTCGTTTTGACCACAGAATGAAACCCTAAGCCCTTCTCTTTTGCTCTTCTACACCCAACGCCCTTCTTCCTCTTTCCTTCTCTCTCTTTTCTTCTTCTTCCCTCTCTTCCCACAACCCATGACCTACAGCACCTCCTCCCATCGCCACCCCGCCACTGCCACGTGTTTCCCCTTTACAGTCATCCCTTCCACCTGCCTCCACTGTGTACCTTATCCAATCCGCTCACCTCCTCGTCTATCTCCTCGTAAAGCCTAGGCCATGTTACCTCCTTGTCGCTATTGAGTACCAACTGTCGCATGCATAGCGTGCGAAGCTTGTGAATTCCACACCGTCCCTCACCACCAATCGCAGCCACGGCTACGTTCTCCAAGCCCCAACCCTTGGCCTATAAATAGGTCGAGTCTCTCCACCCCTAAATCATCCATCAAACACCATTTCCTTATCCCATACACAACCACATCGCCTTTCTCACCTCCAGATCTGCCTTCTCGTAGATTTAGGAGAGGTTTTTTCCCAGCGCCGCTGTGAGCCACCATTCCCAGCTGTGTTCTAGTGGCCGTTCGACCACCCCCTTTCCTTCCCCTCCGCATTCCCGACCTTCTCCTCCTTTAATTTCACCCAACCCGTCAGCTAAGGCTCACTTTAGCCACTGCTGTGCTGTGCTCCACCACCCTCTGCTGTGAGTTTCCCTTCCTCTACCATACATTTACGTTGGATCTACCACGATTTAATTTTCTCTAGTTGTAGATCTCCCCATCTTGCCCAGATCCGCCATAGCCTCCGCCACGCTACCAGCGTTGCTACCACCTTTCGATGCTCATGCACGCACACTCGCGAGATTTCTTAGACAGCACACGCGATCATCCAGAATTTTTGTTCTGCATGGTAAGTAAATTTCTAGATCGACCATTGAATTACTAACTTGAAAAAATGTCATTGAACATTGATGCAATCTAGTTGTGAAGGAAATCAGTCGAGGGTCCTGTGGAGCATTGGGTTATATTATTGTAGTTGGTGTTGAATATCGGCCTAGGGCCGAGTGGAGCGTTCAGAATCGCATGTAGTTTGGGAAATTGTGAAATTGTTGGAAACTATGATAACTGTGATATTTGTGTGATGAATTGTGTTTTGTTTTGTTTGTACTACGTCACGCCATCCAATAACTACATGTTGCATAGCTGCATATTTATCATTTTATCTGTCATTATTAATAGTGCTCTATTCTTTGTTTCTGCTGGGAAATTGGAAAACTAGAAAACTGTGATTTTTGGTGTTATAACAAAAATGAGGGTTTTGTGGATGCATGCGTATCAAGACCCTGAATCGAGATGGGGTATTATCTCGATAGAGCTCCTCTAGTCACTAGAGAGCGTGTAAAACTAAATGATATCCCCTGGGCTGTCGCCGAGCGACAGCAGGCTCAGCATTACCAAGATGGTAATGCTCTTGGTACTACTTCATGGCCCCTCTGCTTGCGAGGGCTAGAGGATGTTTGGTTACGTATGCGCCAGACGTGCAGCTAGACATCACTCGTTATGAAGTCATATTCAAAGTCGTTACACATGTATGACAAAGGGAGTCAGAGTGTGTGAATGGTCCTTAGGTGAGACCGTGGTGCATACTGTAATAAATGAATGTTACTTGTGTATGAATGTGATTTTTGGCGTGAGTGGCTATAATTAAAGCACTTTTGGTAAATCTCTTATGAATTAATGATGTAACGCCCCGTACCCGGATGGGTCAGAGAATTACTACCTGTCATATATATACATGTCTCCCAACACATCTAAATCTCCAAAGATTTCATAAACAATAATCAATCTCATATTTTCTAGATAACCACATTATAAACTCCACAAAGCCAATACTGCAATAATAATAAATCAAGGGGTCCACAATCCCCCAATAGTCATATCATAATAATCTAGTAAAAACTTAAGTCCTACTAAACCAATTACATAATTAAATCTAAAAAGACATTAGAAATCCTTCTTTTAACAGTGATACCCTAGGATGCTCGACACCCTCTCCTCAGCTTAGTCAAGCCCACAAATCCTAATCTTGGTCCTCAGTTGGACTCTCCACATCATCTGAAAATATTATGAAGATAAGGGGGGTGAGTTATCAACAACTCAGTAAGCAGAAGACATATGCTAGCGTGCAATCATGAGCATTTACAAAATAAAATATGTAGAACAAAATATTTTTCAGAGTTATCATGTAGAACAAAACATGTTTTCAAAACGAAACAGAGCGATGGTTTTAAGTCACATAAAACCCAAAGTACTTTGGCATAACATAACCTGAGCATCATCATCACATCAAAACAGAGCATCTCACAGAGCAGAGACTATGTTTCACCCCCGTGGTAGGGTTGTGCTAACCCCGGTGGCCAAACCAGGCAGAGACAGAGGTGAAATCTTTCCCTTATTACTCTCGGAGCCCCGAGTGTGCACACAGGAAAGACCACAATAAAACCACTTTGTTTCCAAAATGGGTGCACTCAGAGACAGAGAAGTTGGTACCAACCCAAACAGAGCAGAGCAGAGCATAACAGAGCAAAGCAGAGCAGAGTAGAGACAGAGTCAGATACAAAATCAGTACACCATGCCAAAGGTTTTCAGATGACATATCAAAACAAAATAGAGTACCAAAACATAATCAGAGCATTCTCACACACTGAAAACAAAAGTCGGAGCATCTTTCTAGATCAATGCACAATCTTTCATATTTTCAATATCCCTCTTTTTCATATTTCAGAAATAACATGACAAAATATAGCTCATGTCTACACAATGCATGTCAGAAACATTTTTCCTTTTTCGTACAGATTTCATGAGTAATGCAAATAAGCGACCGAGGTTGGTTTTTCTCAAATTCTAATTTCATCACAAAATATGCAAAGTTTGTAGAAAGTCAACCTCAGTCTAAATAATTCGTGTAAAGCCTAGCATAAGAACCCCGCTTACCTGACTCTTGCAGTGTATTCTCTAAATTCTGAAACTGTACTCTAGCAGTGTCACGATAACCTATATTATAAAAAGTATGCACAAATTAATAACTATACCATGCTAGTATACAAACTTAACTAGCCAAAATTTACAACTCTTAAGAGATAAGACTGGATAAGCCAATCAATAGCTAAGTTTATGAAAGTCCAAAAATCAGTCATAGCATAATTTGTACAGCCACTATATTCAACTCTAGATGATATCACAACACAAGGCACGCCTACCCAATCAACTCTTCATACAAAGCATTGATATAAACCATCCCAAAAGTTGACACCGACTCAAAAGTAACACCCAAACAGTCCATATTCTTCCCCGAACAGCCACACAATTTTATTATATCGCCACTACAACACTACAATCTACACATACTTAAAAAATAGTCAATAATTAAATCACAACAGCCATATAACTTTCTCCTTAAAATTTTCCAGCACCCATAACCCCACACTTAACATCACTACCCAAACTTCCATAACAACCCTTTCAATAATACAAAATCCACCAGAACAAAAGAAGTTTCCGAGATAAAGTATAGCTTCAAGCGTAATGTTCATGATTACCTTTCACGATCTCCAAAGTAACGAACAGTCGATTTGAGTAAAAGAAATAGCACTGCCTAAGATCTATAATTATCCATCAAGCAATCCTATTAACAACAAAACTCACTAAAGTTTGGGCCAGAACTTCGAACAATACAAGATAACAAGATAATCAGATTTAGAGAGACAGAGGACGTGGCTTACCGTCGTGCAAAAATCTCAGCAGCCCAATCTGAAAATTTCCACCAAAAATCACAGCAGAGCAAGAGAAAGGACGTGAGAGGCTTCTGTTGAAAGTGAGATTGAACATAATGAAAAAACCAAAATACAAAGTGACTGAAGAAACCTATGAGGTCATGGGATTCGAAGAGAGAGAGAGAGAGAGAGAAGACGAAACCTTACCAACGTTAAGAGCTTTGGACCCAATCTGAACATTCACCCAAAAATAAATGCAGCACCAAAACACTCTTAAGAAAAAGAAGAAAAAAAATGCAAGAGATTGAGAGAGAGCGTAAGGCTAAGGAGGAATATAGAACTCAAGTAACTGAAAGGAGGGTGGGAAGAAGTGGGATTTCGTGGGAGATAGATGCGGACAAAAGGGATTAACGGCCATGAGAAATATTCAGAATTTCATAAACTAATAAGGGGAAGAGAGAGAGACCATCGGTGGAGGAAGCAGCACAGAAAAAATAAAATAGAGAAAACTTTACCTGGCACGACACCGTTTTACTTCATTTGATGGGAGGTTGGGTTTGGGCCAAGGCCTAGCAGCGGGCTGGGTATTACAAATGATGTGCGTGTATGTTTGTATGCTTCAATTTTTGATATTCCTAGTTGTTGATCTGTGGATTACTTGCTAAGAATCCAGACTCTCATTGTGGTATTCACACCTATGGTTCCGTTTTATGGAACCATAGACTGTGATGCAGAGGACGGATTTGAGAATGAAGGACCGACCCCACCTGAGGAGTGATGACCTGGGGTGGTTTATTTCCATTGTAGTTTATGGACTTTTTTTTTTTTTTCAATCAGCTGGATGACTGTAATAACCTTATGGAGGACTTCTTGTTGGGTTGTATTTTAATTTAGTACTAGATTTTTGGACTGCCTCGTTATTTTCCGCTACATTTATAAACTATACACTTTTTAATGCATGCTTGCACACACACTTACTTCCACTCAGTGCTTGGGATGTGTGGCCTGAGTGGCTAGCACCACGGCGTCACTACTGTCGCCAAATTAGACTTGGGGGTCGAGGGCGCTAGACCTAGATATTGCTGTCAATGAGCTGATTCTTGAGGAAACTTGTTTGTAGACATTACAGACTCAGAACAAGCTCAGCTTCTTGGCTACCACTCTGTCAGTTTCCTTCTCTAACCAATCTCACCATTTTGGTTCTGGAAAGCATGGTCTTAGCCACCACTACTCCAATAAGTTGTTTTATCATTATTGTAAACGTCCTGACCATGTTATTGAGACCTTTTACCGTCGTAACAATAAAATAACTCCTACTACTGCTGTTGCTAGTTCAGACACTCCTCAGTTCCCTAAATCCACCGTCGCTCTCTCCACAGCTAACTTGGAGAACCTCCTCAATCAGGTCCTGATCCGATTTGGTAATGCATCACCCTCATTTGTTCTTTTTGTTTTGCCTAATAAGTTTCTCTCTTGGCTTTTGGATTCTACCTTTTTCAATCATACGACACCCGCATCGTCCTTGTTCTCTAAAATACATTATTTACATCCACCACTTGCTATACACACTACCAATGGATCCACTATACTTTCTCCAAGTATAGGTTCTATCTCTACATCCAACTTTTCCATTTCTAAAGTGTTTCATGTCCTAAACTCTCTTATAACTTGATGCATATGGAGCACTTGGCTCAACTTAGCAATAGTGTTATTTTTTACTACTTTAGTTGTACTATGCAGGATTCTAAGGACAGGCCCTAGAGTGGAGTTATGTTTCCAATGAGCACTTTACATCTTCCTCCAATTCCTCCTGGCCCACCCGTTGTTGTTTTTGTTGTTGCATTTTTTTCTCCTTCTTTCGCCCTCTGTCACTCTCAACTTGGTCATGCATCGTCTTCCCACATGCAATAGTTAGTTTCTCAAGGTCTTTTAGGTTATGTATCCCAAGATACCTTTTGTTGTGTTTTTTGTCAGTTAGGCAAACAACCCACTTTGCTTTTTTCATTGTAATGAGTCATTGTCTACTAGTATTTTTGATTTGATACACTCTGATGTTTGGAGACCTGCCCCCGTAACTAGTATTGGTGGATCTTGTTACTCTTTTATATTTATTGATGATTTCACTCGTTACAGTTGGGTCTATCTCATTCACTTTCGTTTCGAACTATTACATATTTATTGTAACTTTGTAAAAATGATTGAAACCAAATTTTCTAGATGTATGAAAATTTTTTGATCTCACAATGCACCTAAATACAAACAATCTAGTTTTCAAAGTATCTTGCAAACATATGGCACGATACATCAAACCTCCAGTCCAAGCACCTCTCAGTAAAATAGACGAGCCGAACGAAAACTTTATCATATCCTTGACATAGATCGGACTCTTCGCCTCTTTGCTAAAGTTCCTACCTCAATTTGGGGTGAAGCTACCTTTACTGCAATTCATACCATATGTTTGGATCTCAAATCATCTCAAATCAGTCTCCATATGAGCATATGTTTGGATCTCTTCCTGACTACCAACACCTCTGTACCTTTGGTTCTACTTACTTTGTCCTTCTTCATTTTCATGAACATACAAAGTTGGAGCCATATTCTTGCCTTTGTTGTTTTCTTTACTACGGCGAGACTCATAAGGCTATCGGTGTTATGATCCTATTGCTCATCGCCTCCGCATTTCTTGTCATGTTGTGTTTTGGGAACATCACTCGTTTACTAAGGTATCTACTTTCAGTCCCTCAATTTCTCAATCCTCTGCATTAAAGTTTTTTCCCATATGAGCAATCCAATCATTCTCCACCTGTGTCCATATCCGATGTTCTATGCATTCACCTACTCACTGATAACTATTATTTTATGTGATTTTTATTACTCTTTTATTTATGAAAAGTGTCATTTTCTCTTCAATACTATTGATTTTATTTTATTTCTACATATTTTTATTTATTTTCTTAGATTTGAAGGAATGAGAGGATTTAGTGCAAAAGGAGAACATGTTGATACAAAAGAAGAGACTACGAATCCAGACCAATGAGAGACAACGAGATCTGAAGAGAGTTTATGAGATTTGGGTGAGGAGCCTTGTCCCATTGGAAGCAAAGAGATTTCTCTTGCCAAAAGGCGAGAAGACTTACCTCTCAGTAGACCAAAAGGCACGAAGATTTGGCAACAAGGTTCTAAGTGGTTAGATTAGGCGAATAGTTTAAACGACCAACTTAAAATACCAACCTAACGACATCGTGAGTAATAACTAAAAAAGGCGAGAAGAGTCTTTCATCCTGGTTGAGAGTTTTTCCACTCGGTAGGCGAGGAGAGGGCTGTATCGTCTTTGTGACCTTCACGCCAGTTATATTCAGCGCACACTGCATCTACCCGGTAAGACAATTCCTCCCGATCGGGATCAATCGGCTGCTGACCACCAAATCCAAGTTCCGAAATCAATTTATTGGCGACCAAATCCTTCCAACTCCGCAATTCAAGTCACATATCACTGAATCTTCCATTTTAAATAATCTCATTATTCTTGTGATAATTGAGATTCTATAACAAGGAAGAATAAATTGTGTGAGATTTGCTAGGTGGAGTAAAATGCTCTAAATCTATTCTTATTATTTTTAAAATCTTAATTTTAATGTTCTTTTCTTCAGTTTAATTTAGATAAACCATTCTTCAAAGTTTAGTTTTCCAAATAGTAATTAATTTAGTCAATTTCAATACTCAATAGCATAATTATTTCCTGTGGGTTCGATAACCATTTTCTTTAAAATATTTTACTACTTGTTATGATTTTGTGCACTTGCAAATATATTTTTATGCGAACACTCACTCTTTGGACATTTCAAGGCCAGGATCTCCATCTTTTGAGCTGCCTCCCTCTCCAACTGCAATCCCAGAACCTGCCCCGCCAACGGATAACATAGCCGACCTTTCCCTTCACCATTCTTCTCAAGAAAGATCTCTTCATACTTATCTACATGGTCTCCATTGTTACACTTCCCTTATTACTTTGCACAAGTCTTGCTCCTCTCATTAGGCATCCACTAATTATGGCAGAATGCAATGACTGAGGAATTTGATGCATTATCTAAGAACTATACATGGGATCAAGTTGATTTGCCTTCTGGAAAGTCTGTAATTACTTGTAAGTGGATCTATTGAGAGGTATAAAGCTCATCTTGTTGCCAAAGGTTTCACAAAGAAACATGGCATTGACAATGAGGAGACATTTGCCCCAGTTGCTGGTCTCTCATTTGTTTGCACTCTCTTGGTTGTTGCTCACCCATGGAAGTCTTTCAAATGGATATAAAAAATACATTCTTGAATAACAATTTGTGTGAAGAGGTCTATATTCAACCTTCGCCTAGTCTCTCTCATCTACCAACCAAGGTCTACCGCCTCCGTTGTGCTCTCTATGGCTTTAAGCAAGCCCTTCGCACCTAGTTTGCAAAATTCACCTCTATGGTTTCTTGTTTGGGCTACTCCCTTAGTTCCTATGACTTGACCTTCTTCATTCGTCGTTCCGATAAAAGTTTCATTTTACTACTACTATATGTGGATGACATGATTATTATTAGTGATGATCTTAATGGCATTCAGGAATTTAAGGACTTCCTCAATCATCAATTTGAGAAGAAAGATCTTGATCACCTCAATTATTTTCTAAGTTTTAAGAGACTATATTTGCGTTGGTTTTGTTATTTCGAAGAAAGCTGAAGCTGTTGAAGTCAAATCTCATAGTGGAGGAGATGTCCATAAACCTCTTGCGTTGGATTTGTTATATCAGAAGAAAGTATTCTTGATTGGAACAGTTACTGAGGTGCTGCTATCTAGTAGCGTTGAAGGTGGTGGTTGTAAAGAACTATCAACGTAATCGAAGAGATGTTTTTTTTTTTTTTTGAAATGAAATCGAAGAGATGTTGATCTTTGAGATAGGATGTCAATTGTGCTTTTCAAAACACAATTCTCTCGGTTGAGTTTAATGATAACAAGGAGTGAAATGTTGGTAGGTGGAATAACAGAGGTCGAAGATAGCGAAGTAGAGCTCGGGTTGGTGGAGCAGGGAGAGGTGCATAAAAGATTGCAACAATAAATAAATAAATAAGAAAGGATGAAGAGACGTGAGTCAAGGTAGTCTGACACCATAAAGAGGATTGAAAAATTATCCATATTTTTCCACGTGATTACATGATATACATGGGGTGTCTTATATACACGTGTAAGTTTAAAATTATGGACACCTGTAATAAAGAGTGCCAGCTTGACAGAAAGAAATATTTTTAGATATTTTTAAATATATTTTTTTAAATATATTTTTTATCTAATTATTATTTAATTATTATAAAATTTTTAAATTTTTAAATAAAACATAAAAAATAATATAACTTTTTAAAATTTCAAAATAAATATTTTTAATTATTGCACTTCCAAGAACTCTTACTCACGGGAGAGTTTAATAATATTGAAAAATTATATTTAAATAATTATTTAATTTTATAATTTTTTTATTAAATTTCTTTTTATCTTTTTTCAAAATCAAATAAAATATTTTAATGCAAATCTTTTTATTACCATTCACAAATTATGTCTTCAATATTTATAGATATTTTGATATATTCTGAATTTTCACACGGGCTCCATTATTTTAGAGATGAGAGAATCTTCAAAAAAAAAAAATGTAGAAACCAAGAAACATGGTTCATATATAAATATATATATATGTATATATTATAAATGTATGGTTCCCATAATTTTTTTTTTTCTCGGCAACAAAACTATGGTCCCCATAATTTACGTTGATATTGGACAAAGGAATGACAAAAAAGCAGGAAACTGCATGCAGAGATTTTATATATATAAAGGAAAAGTCTGATTTTGTCTGATATCGTGCGCATGGCCTCGTGATCCTTCTCATGCATGTCCTCACAAAACAGTTCGTCTTTCTCTTTCCTTTTTGGTATTAGTTATAAATGCATTTGACAGTATATATAATCTACGTTAACTTAGTATATTTTGAATCGACTTCGATTATCGCTTCTGTGCCTGCATGCATTCAGATCTCTAGATAACTTAGTATTAATTAGAGCTCTTTTGTATTGAAAATAATTTGATAGATATTGGGATTCAATATTTTGTACCTCTTATGCCGCTCCTCTTCTCCTTTCACATGCTCTCTCTCTCTCTCTCTCTCTCTCTCTCTCTCCTCCCCAATCATGCTACAGACTTTTCTCCTTTTATGAGTCCATACTATAAGAAACATACTTATATTTGTTCAATCCATTCACGTTGTAATTAGTAATTATTTTTGCCTCAAACTAATTCATTATAAATAATCATTTTTCTTGTAGTGATTCTTACTCCTCTTCATTTGAGTTCATGTCGTCGCTTCAAATGCGTCTCTCCCTTCCCCTCTTTATATTAGATGTTTAGTTTTGGAAAATTTTTGTTGTTAGCTGATTCCTTATTTGGATTTGAGTTTTTATTTTAATTTTGGTTTTGAAGATTAATATTAAGAAAAATCTAGTTGTAAGCAATTCTGCATACTAATACGCACACCCATTCAATATGATTGGTCAGAAAGTAGACTTTATTGAAAACAGTACTAATTTGAATTTAGAATATGAAGGTAACAATATTGATACACAAACTTGCTTGTACATAGCAAAACTCTTAATATTATGGTTTTGGTTATATAAAATACAACATCAATCAATATATATTATTGGCTTGACAAGCTAGGGAGTGATAAAGAGGCTCAGATAGGCTCTGGAAGGGAGAAATAGATGGCAATTTCCAGACTTAGCTCATTAATGAGGGAAAGACTAGTCGGATCCTGTCCCCCGCAGGATTGGCTGCATTAAATGTTACGTCGAGTGTAAGGGTGTAATTGGTCCGACCCGGTCCGAGGGAGGTTATGGACCGAAAATTTTAATACATCATTTTTGCAAGACTAGACCGTTATCTGTCAATCTGGTCGGTCCGATTTGGTCCATGAATATTTTTTTCCTTGTTTTTCTTTTTCTGACAGCAAAATTAATATAAAAAATGAATTAAATTAGTAAAATTAATATTAAGTGATCTCTTTAGCATTTTATATAAGGTTAATGAATTTTAAATAATTTCATTGTATATATAGTCAATGGTGATCGCTTGGATGAAAATTACATAATTAACTTATACAACTACTATATAAAGTAATATATTAAATATAAAAAAGATATTTAAAAAGATATATATATTCGGTCGGTCTCAATCTGGTCCAGTCCAAAAAAACCACACCTCGAGACCGACCAATAAGACTATCAATCTAGCCCGGTCCAAACTAAACCATTCGGTCCTCTCGATTTTTCCGATACGAACTAATATTCTTACATCCCTAGTTGAGTAGCCAGCCCTGAGGTTGATTCCCTGTTAGTGACAAGAGCAGCCACATTAAATGCGACACCATACCGTCCAAAACAAGGGTGATCATTACGGGGGATTTGATATAAATGGAAAAAGGCCAGAGACAAAAAGCAGGTTACTCATTTGCTCACTCTCCCCTAGCTCTCTTCTACTTCTCTCTCCCTTTCCTATGTCATAGAGATTCTAACTTTTGCATCGAAGGCTACACAGTTGCACCCAACCACCACTTCTTCCACTCTCACAGGTAGTGAGAGCACTGTCACCGCTCAAGTTTACAAAATACGCTTTAACAATTGGCGCCGTCTATGGGATACCAAATTATTTTGGTCTACAACATCAATATACCTTTCGTATGCCAGCCACGATGTGTTCTCGTGCAACCCTCAAGCAGGAGTTTACATCGACAAGCATGGAAAGGAGAGTTGCGGAAATGGAGGAACTCATGAAGAGATTGACTTTAGACGCGGAAGCCCTCTTGCAAGAGAACGAGGCGCTGAAGTAAAGGAACACTGAGCTTGGGGGAGCTGTCGGACCAAGTCAAACTGAGTGAATTGAGGGAAAGTCACAAAACACTAGTGAGGTGCCACTTAAGGATGAGGAACGCAAACAAATGGGCGACGAGTTGTGCAGCCTCATGGACAAATGCAAAGAGCTAGCATAAAGAATAGAAGGATCATCCTTTGTGGACCAACTACATAGCATCACAGACCTATCCTATAGTTCCAAAGTGATGGTCATCCCACTTCTGCCCAAATTTAGAGCTCCTCAGATGGACATCTATGATGAGTCGAAAGACCCCTTTGAGCATCTGGAGACGTTTAAGACCCTCATGACACTGCATGGCCTCTTGGGGGAGATAGCGTGTAGGGCCTTCGTCCTGATATCGAAAGGCTCTGTGTGGGCATGGTTTGGAACACTTCAGCTGGGTACCATCCACAGCTTCGAAGAGATAGGCCAACAGTTCTTAACCTAGTTCATGGCCAGTAAGAAGAGAAGACGGTCAACCGCTCACCTTTTATTCGTAAAGCAAAGGGAGGAGGAAAGTTTAAAGGCATACTTATACCGCTTCAACAAGGAGAAGATGACCACAAACAACCAAGACGAGAAAATGACCTTGACGGGATTGTTAGGCAGCAACTGGCCTCTAAGCCTATTCATGGCAGAAATTGCCTGGAAGACACAGCAACCCTGCGAGATTTCAAGGAATGGACTGATGATTCTGTCAACGCTGAAGATACCCTCCTGGCTTTGATCGCCTTGAGACACACAAGCATGGAGCAAGCAACGAAGACCGATGACAAGGAGACTAAGACAAGGAAAGGGCAAAGTGCGAAAACGACTGACGGCGGTACCTCTTAGAAAAAAGTACACACGAGCATGCATGTACAGACGCTGGGAGAAGGATGCCCGCGGGAGGGTAGTGACCATGATCGGAGAGCTCTCTCATATTGCACCTACCACGAAGAGGAGTACCATCGTACCAAAGATTGTAGATGTCTGGATGACCGAGCGCCCACCGCCTGCCACCCCCCAAATAGATGGGCAGAGATAGGCAGGAGTCGAGACAGGAAGGTTGGCAAAGCTAGAACCTGAAGAGGAGGAATGTGAGGAGAAGGGAAGGAAGTTCGCCAAAGTACAACCACAACAACGTCCCCTTGGCTAAAATCCACACCATAGTTGGGGGGCTTGCCAGCAGAGGCTCATCCACATCCGATAAAAAGGCTTACACCCGAAGGGCAAGATATGAAGAGGTCTTCAGCATCAAGAGACCACCCAAGCAGGGCCAGATTAAAAAGACCCCAGCCATTTCCTTTGACGATGTTGACTGCGAAGGATTGATCAACCCACACAAAAACACCATAATGGTGACGATGCTAGTGGCCAACTATACAACCAGAAGGATACTAGCAGACAAATGCAGTTCTGCCGACATTCTCTTCTAGGAGGCATTTGTGAACATAGGGATTGGTTAAGACAAGCTGCAACCATCCCCCAAGGAACTGAAGGGATTTTCTGGCAAAACAGTACAATTGGTGGGGTCTATAACGTTGCCTATTACCGTTGAAACAGGAAGAATTGCGGTAAGCACCATGGTAGACTTTCTCATGTTCAAGGCCCTTTTTCCATACAATGGCATAATTGGACGGTCAACGCTAAATAACTTGAAGATGGTGACCTCAATATACTACTTGAAAATGAAGTTCCTAACGGAGGGTGGCATAGGAGTAGTACGAGGCATGCAAATGGTGGCAAGGGAATGCTATGTGCAGGAACTACGGGGCAAGGAGCATAGCGAGCCCAACCATGAGTATTGGAGGGAAGGAAGGACATCTCTTTATCTTCTGAAGCCACCCACAGGTCAGCCAAGCCAAAGCCCGACAAACCAGCAAGCCAAGATGTTCTGGAACAGGTATAAGTGCTCTTTTCCTTTTGCGTTCAATGACTTCACATGTAAAGAACCAACGATGCGATTAATAACAAGTGATGTTTACGTGTATGAGTATGTGTATGTGATTGAGCGACACAGCAACCCTCCTTGCCACCCAGCATGGTCGAATTTAAATCCCGCATGGTTCCTCATGTTGATATTCCGCGCTTGAACCTTGACGAATAATCGTCTCCTAGGGCAGTAGATTTTAGATCCCGCCTGGTTCTCTAGATTGATGTCCCACGCTGGAACCTCGGTTGTCAAAAGGGTAACACCTCTCCTAAGTATCATAATCCCTCCTCGCACCCCAACACGGTTGATTTCAAATCCGACCTGGTTCCTTAAGTCGATGTTGTGCACTTGAACCTCAACAACCAATCACTCTCCAACGAGGTCAATTTTAGATCCCGCCTAGTTCTTTAGGTCGATGCTATGCGCTCAAACCTTAGCGATCAAAGAAGAGAACACTTCTTGTAACTACCCCAATCCTTTTTCGCCACCTAGTACCATCGATTTCAGATCTAGCTTAGTTCTCTAGATCAATGCTCCAAGCTGGAAAGTCAGCGATCAAATGAGGGAAAACCTCTCCTAAGTGTCTCAATCCCTCCTCACCCTTCCGCACGATTGATTTCAGATCACGCCTGGTTCCTAAAGTCGATGCTCCACATTTAAACCTCAACAACCAATCGCCCCACTAGCACAACCAATTTCAAATCTCGCCTATTTCACTAGGTCGATCGTGTACGCTCAAACCTAGGCAGTCAAAGGAGAGAACACCCCTTCTAATTGTCCCAATCCTTCATCGCAACCTAGCAAGGTCGATTTCAAATCCCGCCTGGTTCTTTAGGTTGATGCTCTGCACTCAAACCTTGACGGTCGAAGGAAGGAACACCTCTCCTAAGTTACCCAGTCCTTCCTCGCCACCTAGCATTGTCGATTTCAGATCTCGCTTGGTTCCTTAGGGATATGCTCTGCAATAATGCCTCAACAATTAGTCGCCACTCAATGCATTCGAGTTCATCCTCATCCTGGCTCCCTAGGATGGTACCCCATAGAGACATGCACACGTGGCGAGCATACCAAGATGAACAAGACTCAATCAAGCCTTAATACGAAGTAGGGCAGGGGACACACTTGCAGTGAAAAAAAAAAGGGAGAAAGAGAGGAAAATGTGAACCCACAATCACACAAGGGAAGAGCAACAAAAATCATGTTTATTAGATAATTCGGATGTTGAGAATTACAAACTCCCCCGCTCTCAGGTGGGGTGACAACTAATATTTACATAGTCAAAGGCGAGAAGTCTAATTGGGAAATGCGTCAGGCATCAAGTTCCAGCCCAAGGAGTCTAGGGAGTCGTGATCCTCTCAAGTAGGTACGAATTAGGCCAAGTCTAGCGAGCTAGGGTTGTCGTAGGGATTCACCTCCAAGTGTCCCCTCACTTTCTCCAACCCTCAGAAGTACCCCTAGGCCCCAAGCCTGGTTACGCTCCTCTTGGCCACCGGCAATTGAGGGGTGATCCTGGAAAGTTTGTCGTTGGCCGCAGCAAGCTTGACCTCCAGCTTCTTCACCCACTTCTCATGAGACATCATCTCCCTTTTGAGTGGTAGATGAGACTTCCCTAGCTCTTCCTACAAGTTCTTAGCCTTGTCTTTATCTCTCTGAAGCGCCGCGTACTGCACCGCCAGTACATTCTTCTCATACCGGATCTCCACGACGCATACCCCCAAGCCATGACGAACCTTTTCGGTGTCTGCCAACGAGGCGGCATAGTCCAACAATGCTTATGGGCCTCCCTAATCTCCTCTTCCACATGGAGTGCTTGCGCCCACTCTAAATCTCGCTATTTAAGACTACTCTAGCAGTGGACTCACTACGACATACCTTCTACCTTAGCGCCTTCTTATCTGTGCGGATGGCGGACTCCTCCTTACGAAGGTTCTTAATGATCCACCGCAAGTGTCCATTCTCAATCTCAACCTCGTAAAGGCTAGCTCGACTAGTTTAAACATTGTTTTGTACCTAAACATCTTGCCATACACCTGACCTCCCAGGTTGCGCAAGGCCTTTACCTCGTTCTCCTTCTCGACTAGGCCATCCAGGACCTAAGACGCAAGTAGGGGTGTAAATTTACACCGAAAAATCGGTCCGAATTGGATCAGATTTTTGGATTTTGATCCGGAAGGTCCGAGACTGGTTCGTGTATTAGGGAAACCAGCCGGAACCGGTCCAATTTCGGTTTTAATTTTACTCGGACCAAACCGATTGGGGAAATATATATATAAATAAATATTTTATATATAAATTGTAATCAAAATTAATATTATACAAAATATTTTTTATATATAAGTTTTATATATAATATATAATTATATGTGAAAGTTGTATATATAATATATATAATTATATATCATATATGAAATAATTTGATATTATAATTTATAAATTGTAACATAAAATGTTAATTTTAAATATGAACATTTGTAATTTGTTTGATCATATAGTATTAATATAATTATATATAAGATAATGTTATACAATTTATAAAATAAAAGTTTAATCTTAAAGTTGAAAATTTAATTGATCATATGCTTTAAATATAAAAATATATATTAAATTATATTATATATAGTCTAATATATTATGTAGTTATACTAATATATTATAACTAATACTAAGATATAACTATACTAATAGTATAATATTAATACTATTATATAGTCTAATATATTATATAGCTATACTAAATCACTATAAGTTTATAACTAATACTAATATATACTATAGACTATAGTTATACTTATAATAATATAGTTAAACTAAATCACTATAAGTTTATAACTAATACTAACATATAATATAGACTATAGTTATACTTGTACTAATATAGTTATATTTATAACAATATATTATATAGTTATAACTAATACTAATATATATACTAATACTAATATAGCTATATTAAAGCACTATAACTATTAACTAATACTGTACTAATATAGTTATATTAAATCACTATAAGTCTATAACAATTTTTTTAAATAGGTTAAATCACTATAACAAAATATATATATAACTATATATAAAAATATATATATATTATTATATGGTATTTAATCACCGTAAGAACGGCGCCGTTTCCCCCAAACCCTCAGATTTCGTTCCCCCAAACCCAGTCCCCCTTCCCCTCTCCCCTGAAAGCTTTGTAATTTGTTTAACTTTCATTTCCCACCCCTCCCTTAGAAACCCTAGATCCCCCCCTTCCAGGAGTTGCGCTGCACGTAACAGGCATCAGCCTCCGTCACATCCTTCAGTCCCTCCGTCAGCGCCCTTCTTTTCCTCACTCTCTGCCTCTCTGCCACTCACGACCTCCATCTTTGCCATCTCACGGCCTCTTTGCATCCAACATTCCCGACCTCACCTCTCTTTCTCATTCTCTCACTGTCTCACGTAGCCCTCCCATCTCTCACGCAACCGTCAACCCCTCTCTCACGTCTCTCTACTTCGACGGGTAATTTTTCTTAAGGATCTTTATTTTTCTAACGTCAATACTCAATAGTGAAGCACTGAAGCTCTGTTTGTTTAATTTGCAATGATATGTTTGGGTTGCAGACTTCCTAGTTTTTTTTTTTTTTCTAAGGACCACGTTAGCCTAAAGCTCTGTTTGTTTTGTTTGATTAAGCATTTGAGATTCTAAGTTGACTTTGCTCCATTGCATTTCATCTGTTTTAAACTAATTTTATCATCTGAATCTGCATATCATTGATTCATTATAATCGATTCATTATCATCGATTCAATTGCTAAGTAAAAAATCCCATTATTCTCTTGTATGTTCCAAAATGATTTTATCATCTGCATTTGCATATTGCAACATCTCATATTGTTTTAAACTATGAAGGCTCAACAAAAATAAATAAAAATAAAATAAAGAATAATAACATATAATATATAAGAAATTACTTTGAAATTAACATATGCATGTAGTCTGCAGATAAGAGACTTTCATATATGGATCGGGTGAAGAAATTAATTGGAGTTTATAATATTAATATATATATTTTAGCATATATAAACCCATTATAGCAGATGGATGTTTATAGTTAAAAAGAATGGTTGTGCTTGGTCTTTGACACTGAATGAAGCAAAATATAGTAGTTGGACAGGTTGCCTACATTAAGCTCCCCACCTTTGGTTTAGTTATTAATAATTATATAGTTATAGCTGCTTTTATTACAATATTTATTTTTGTTACTACATATATAAACGGGAAAATCGGACCGAAAATCGGTAAAATCGGAAGTACCGGTTTAGGAGGGTAATTGGTGCGTAATCGGTTTTGAAAAATGCAAAACCAGTCATACCGGTTCGGTCCTAAATTTTGTCTAAAACCGGACCTGTTACACCCCTAGCAGCAAGAAACTCGAACCCCTACCAATAAACCGGTTAGGAAGCAAAAGATACATAACCATACGCGTATGTAGACCAATACAGGAGAAGGGGTTTCACTAGGTGAAGGATGCTACCAAGCTGGTCGACCATCCACGCTCCAAGGCGTCGAGCCAACAAAAAGCCCAAGAGCGAAGGCCCTGGGAGCGAATAACGCATGCGTTGTCAGAGGCTCTTATGCCCCTGCATCGTTGGCCGCCCCCATTCCAATTGCGTGAAAGAACCACCACCCGCAGGACTAGATGGCTGGGAAGGCTTTTAGGAAGTGGTAAACAAGGACACAACCTACTTGACAAATTGGTCGGTAAAGGAGGAGGATGCCGAATACCCATTCTCACTCAGCATCACAAGATTCTCACACGAAACACCCTCAGGAATGGCAGGGCCAGGAGACATCCCACCAACAAACATTGAGGCAGAGCTAGTGCTTGAGGAGCGCAAGCTGCCCCAACATCACCCGGAACAACCCCCTTTTGTTGATGAGGGGTGTTCCCTGGAGCTGACGAGGCTTCCTATCGGCAACCCCCAAAGGGACGTGAACCTGGCCAGAAGCCCCAGGACACTCCACGACGATGATCTCCCTGGGCACGTAGGAGACCAAGTGTTGCAGATCCTCAAGAAGCACCGCCTCTAGCTCCTGGTCATCCTAGTCGGGGTTGAGGACCCCTTGAATGCCCGGCGGGGTAGAAGGAAGGTTAGCGTCCTGGAAGAACAGGGGTCTTGGCATCACTCCCGAGATAGAAGTTCCAGATTGCCCCAAATCTTCACCAAATTCCCCTAATTAAGAAAAGAGCATCTCACATTCCCGACGGGGTCTCTTAGTCACTTCCCTCGACAAGTCCTCGGACAACCACTTGACTCCACTAGGATCACGCACAACTTCAAGAAATTGCGGACCACAACATGGGACAGGTCAGGCACGACGAGTAATTAGGCAACGTTGTCTCAGTCAGAAGGGCAACAGACTTGACCTCCTCTTGGTGCTCTCGGACCCAGGGATACACCACCTAAATACAGGCCTGCTCACGTTCAAATAGGTCAAACCTTATTTGCCTGTCGTTGGGAACGATTCCCTTAGTCGGACAACATAAAGAGTTCCTGGGCAACGGCCTCACTAGGGGGGAACTCCCATCCTTTGCTCGACACGAAGAAAAACTTACTCTGCCATTGCTTGGCATTAAAGTGACGTGCCTCAAGTCGAGCGAGATGGAACTTGGGGCGTAAGCTAAAGCTGCAAATGTTCCTCTCCAGAGTGCGGACCGTTGAATGAATAGAAACTCACCAATGGTCAAGTCAGGGTACTCCTCCCCAGCAGACTCCAAGATCATGTGCCTCATCATGTAGCAAGACGTCAGAATCCTCCAAGCATTGGGACGCAACTAGGTCGTGGCCAAGCCCAAGAAGTTAAGAACGTCACGAACCAGGTGGCAAAAAGGGGAGCCGTTAACCATGCAAGAACATGCCCACGTACAGGGCAACCTTCTTGGTGTTCCCCTAGAATTGACGGCCCTTGAATAGACTCTAGAATCTCTAGGACAACAAAATCTGGAATCTCGTGCATACTGTGCGGAGTGTTGACTGTAGTGGACCATCTGTGTCCATTGTACGAAGGAGGCTTATGACGAGGAGTGTTCTTGGAGGCCATTGAAAACAGATCTAAAGAGTGACAAAAATGAAAGAGTCAAAGCCGGAGGGAAGGACGTCAGGAAAGGGAAGCAAATATTGGAAGAGGGACAAAGACCATTCCAAAAGCGAGAAGGGAGAATAAATAAGGGAGAAGCGATGGTTCAAGAGCCCCAACAGGAAGATTGATAAGATATGGGGACCCGACAGTTACGCCAGTTCCCTATACGTGGAAACGTGCAGCCATAAAACGAATTTAAGAGGGAAGTGAGAGCATCAAAAAGATAAAATTCCCGCCACGCCCATATGGTGAAAATTTGCAGGATAATTGAAAAGGACTCAAGGCAACCTTCTCAGTGTTGCGCCCAGTATCGACCAAACGTTGTAACCTCCAGAACAATGAAATGAGGAATCCCATGCATATTGCGATGAGCATCGATGGCGATGGACCATCCGTGTCCGTCATAGGAAAGAGGCTCATGACGAGAAGTGCTCTTGGAAGCCATCGGAAGCAAATCTAAGGAGTGGCAAAAAAAGAAGAGTCAAAGCTGGAAGGAAGGACGTCGGGAAAGGGAAGCAGAAATTGGAAGAGTAATAGAGACCATTCCAAGAGTGAGAAAGGAGAATATATAAGGGAGAGGCGACAATTCAAGAGCCCCAATGGGAAGATTGACAGGGACGTGGCGACGCAACAGTTACGTTAGTTCCTGAGAGGTGGAAACCTACAACAATGTCAGCAATAAAATGAATTTAAGAGGAAAGTGAGAGCATGCCGAAAGATAAAGTTTTTGTCACGCCTACGTGGCAGAAATTTGCAGAGTGACTAGAAATGGCTTTTTATGCTCATCCGAGTTGGGCCCAAGCCACCCTACTGAAGCCCACGATTAATGGCTTGGCAGGCTAGGGAGTGATATATAAGAGAGCCCAAACAGCCTCAAGAATGGGGAAACAGATGATGGTTCCCCTAATCTTAGAGCATTAATGAGGGAAAGACCGGTTGGGATGCTATCCCCCGTCGGATCTGCTGCATGAAATGTTACATCGAGTGGCCAGCCTCTAGGTCGATTCCTTTTGTTGATAATAGTAGCCGCATTAAATGTGACACCATGTCATCCAGAACAAGGGTGGTTATTGCAACGACAAATTGGTCTTACGAGAGATTTGATAAAAACGGAAAAAGGGTAGAGACAAAAGGCTGGTTACTAATTCGCTCACTCTCCCCCTTGCTCTCTTCCACTTCTCTCTCCCTTTGCTTTGTCATAAAGATTTTGACTTTAGCATGGAGGCGATCGCAACAGCCACCGCTTCTTCCACTCTTGCAAGTATTGAAGCGCAGTCACAGTAGGAGGCTACAAAACACGATTTAACAATTATATATATAATATTATAAATATATATATATGGGCATAATAAAATAAGTTTATAGATATGTAATAAGTGATAATATGTAATGTATTTCTGTGCAGGTAATATGAAATTTGGTGAAAAAGTTGAAAACCTAATGCTTCTAACAACCATCAATATCAAGAAATTTTTAATTTATTGTGAAATCTGTCTTGGAATCATTTATTTAATATATTATATTATAAGAAAGCAATAAAAAAATTAAAGGAAAATATTAATATATCTAAGTTTGTGTACATGTTGATGTAGCATTATTTTAAAGTGCATGGAGTTTACACGAGGGGACAAAATTTTCTTTGGTTTACGCAATGCAATCATAGTAATCACATGTGATAGTGTATTTTAATACATAAATTTCGAATAATATGTTAATATTATTCGGAGAGCTGTTCAAAATCTCATGGATCTTGACTCGAGAGCTGCAGCCATTAATTCTGAGATCATGTTCAAAATCTCAGCCATTAATAATTTTGTTCTTTCTCAAAACAAAAGTTCATTGACCGTCTTAAAAGTAACCCAATTCCAAATGTACAAGTTTCCCGCAGTTCTTTCGAGAAATAAATTCGTAACATAAAAAGTTTCTATCAAAGGAGTCCAATTATATTTTAAAGACTTGCATGAGAATTTGGTTTTTTCATGATAGATCGGATCCCTTTTTTTTTTCTTCAAAGGAAAAGGCTAAAGTCTGACTCGATTAAGGATTAAGAAAGTTTTTTTAAATAATGTTGTAAATTTTTATTTAAAAAAATGTTTAAAAGTATAAAAAAATAAATAAAAAAATAAATTTTTAACCTTATCGAGACCCATCATCGTTGGGCTACACTCTGAACGGATATAGCACGACTCTTTTTAAAAAAGATTAGGCTTAATTTACACGCTTTTGATATGTAACTATCATTACTGATGGAATAAAATTCCGACTCGATGAGGAAAGCTTACGCGTTTCATGCCATTGTTTTGGGATGGACCAAATTTTCTATCAAGCAATGGCTCCAACGTTAACGACAGGGAGGTCCAGACCCCTGGAGTCTAGCCTAAAATATGAGGGAATCAAGCCACAATAGGTGGGGAAGCTGACAGATATTTGCCGGCCGAAACATCTCGAAGACCACACGTTGGACACACTTTTCTTTACTCCCCAGCAATTATAGACAATTATGGACAAAGAACAGTAAGTCCTCAAACTTATCCCCATTAATAAGGGCTGTAAGCAGACCGGACCCAAAAAACCGACCATTTCGATCTGGATTTGGACTGAAACTTGCACCGGTCGGTCTCGGTTTAAGAATTTTTCAACTTTCGAGCTTCGGTCTGATTCTAAGATGGGATTTTCTTAGACCAGACGGAAGCGAACCGACTAAATTGAAAAAATATATATTTTTAATTTTTAAATTATATTTTTATATATTATTTTATATAATAATTATATAATTAATTATATAATTTTTATCTAATTTAGTATTATTGAACATATAAAATATTTTTTTAATGAGTTAGTTATATAATCCACATTAATAATTCACTTAATTTTAATTTAGTAATTTAAATAAATTTTTATACTAATTTATTTGGAAAAAAAATAAAAAATAATTAGGCCGGACCGACCAGACCAGAAACTATCAATCTGGTCTAGTCCCTATGGATGGTCGATCTGGGAAAAATGATGGACCTAAAAGTTTCATCCGGACCGACTGTTTTACACCCCTGGGCGCATTATAATGTTTTCCAAGATTTGTTTTCTTTCGTTTTTCAAATATTCATTCTCCTTGTCACACTCCCATCCTACTAAATTAATTTATTTATTAACTATCAATTATTAAAATTATTTATTTAAAAAATCAAAATTGATCTAAGAATTGAATATAAAACCACAACTTATCTCATAAATTAAAACTTCTAGGTGGTAGATTTTAATATTTATATCATCTATTAACACTCCTTTAGGATTGAGCACCGACATTGTCAGAGTCGGAGTTCAGCATCTATTTCTACCTCCAACTCTGATTCCGACTCCAATTCGCATAGCCTCCGATCCGACTCGAATTTGGGCTTTTTATTGGACTTTTTTTCTTAGCCTGTTTGAAATTTCAATTTAACAATCTTGGGCTCTTACTAATCGGATTTGGGATTTTTTATTTTAGTTTTTCTTTAAATATTTTTTCAATTTCTATTTTATTAAAACATAACCAAAACTGAAAACATAAATCATTGTACAAATTAATATTATTTTACATTGATTATTATACATTACTAATACATGTTATTATACTTTAGTTATTATATATTAATATTACATGTTATTATACATTAGTGTTTATACATTGGTTGTTATTATTCATTAGTATTACATAGTAGTAATAGTTAATAGTATGGTGTTTACATATAGTAAACTATTATTAGTCAATTTATTCTATTTATATTATATCATAAGCATATTATTTTATAAAAAATTTGCTCACACTAGTATATTATTGAATTTAATTAACAATATAAGTTATAGTTAACAAAATATATATGATTAATATATAAAAAATATTTTTTTTAATAAAATATGTACAATATCAGAATCAGAGTCGAAGTCGGACAATTGGAGTCGGAGTCGGTACATCGCCACCTTCAACTCCGACTTCTTTGGTTAAAAAAACTCCGACTCCTACTCCGACTTATCAGAGTTGGAGCAGAGCCGGTGCGGAGTTAGAGACGGTGTCAGACTTTAGGATTTTTGCTCAACCCTACACTCCTTAATAAGTATGCTCGAAGCATAAAATATTTAATAAATGAGATAAATTGTGGATATTTCAGTTCAGAATCTGTGCTTTAATACTATGTGAAATCTATCATAAAAAGATGTAAATTTTAATGTGTATATTATATCTTAATATTGAGGACAAAATCAAATTAATAAAGTAAGAGATAACAGCACACAGAATCACAGATAACATCGAATAGTTTGAAGTTCATGTGTTATCTTTTAAACCAAGAAAGACTTGGTCCCCTCCAGAGCAATAAATTGCTTGAGAACAAAACCAAGTGACAACAGAATGGTACCAGAAGTTTCCTGGGCCTTACAGTGAATCGAGGGGGCATTTCTTATGGCCTGACTGACTTCTCTTCTGATAAAACTAGAAAAGACCATTTGATGGGTCAGTTTTATAAGCCTTTTTTTTCTCTTTTTTTAAGCCCAATTGGGCTTTATTTTAATTTTGAACTCTGCCCACCACTTTGTTTTTGGGTAGCTGAAAGGTTCACAATACTCCACTCTGTAATTTTAGCTAAAATAAATTACAACAAAAAAGAAAAGAAAAAAAAGATGGATAAGATAGAATGATGCATTTTATGTAGGGGTGTAAGGAGTTTCGTCTGGAAAAAAAAAAAAAAAGACTAGACTGGGCTTTGTTTGGGTGTCCAAGTCTCCTCAGATACTCTGAGGAAACTTTGTACGGGTGAAGTTACTTTTACATCCAAACACGGCCAGAGACATTCTCCCTTCTCGGACGCTCTCTCTTCTCACCCTTCTCACACATTCTTCTCCATAAATAGATCCATCAACTACATTTATCACAAGCTCACGTGCGAAAGGTGGGACAGAGACGGAGAAGAAGGTTCGCGGTGGCTTCGGTGGCCACGTACGGCGGCGAAAATGCACAGAATCGGCTGGGTTACTGCATGGGAGAGAATCGGCTGCGCGTAAGGGAGATCGATGGTGGTTGGGTGAGTCGCCGGCGTGAGAGGAAGTCACCGGTGGTGGCGGTGACGCTGGGTGGCCGCGTACGGCGGAGCAAATGGAGGATTAACAACCGAAACCCATTTCGGTTGGATTGCGCAGGGGAGAGAGAGAGCCGCGCGTGGGGGACATCGGTGGTGGCTGTGGGAGTCTCCGGCGTGAGAGGGAGTAGCCGGTGATGGCGGTGAAGTTGGGCGGCGCACGGCGGTGTCCGGCTGGGCTGAAACCCAATTAGGGCGTTTGGAGGGGATCGGGCCAGAGGAGGGAGAGGGAGAGGGAGAGGGAGAGGGAGAGAGAGAGAGGGGAAAAAGAAAAAGAAATTATAATATTTATTACAATTATAATATAAAAATAAAATAAAATCACTATAATTTTTATCACTATTATATATATAAAAAATATACTATAATATTTATCACTATTATATATAAATTAAAAATAAAATTAGTATAATATTTTTATATAAATTAAAATAAAATTACAATAATAAAATTATTATAATATTTATCACTATTATAAAATCACTATAATATTTATGGGACCCACACCTTTTTCTACTATCTATCAAAAAGTCAACAATTCAACATACTTCATACATCCAAACAACTCAAAATACTTTCAATGAGACCCACAAACTCACTTCAATCTCTACTCATAACTATTCACAACACTTCTCAACACTTTTCACTACCCAAACTAGGCCTAAACCATTCGGTCCAAATCAGATTCAACCAAACTCCAAACTGGTAGGTCTCAGTCTCATAAATTGTGGATCAAAAGAATTTGGTCCTGTCTCGGGGTCTATATATTTTGGACCGAACCTGACCGAACTCCTATATACATTTTTAAAATATTTTTAATAATTTAATATATTATTTTTATATAGTAATTATATAAGTTAATGTTGTAATTTTCATCTAATTTATTATCATTGACCATATAAAATATTTTTTTTAATGAGTTAGTTATATAATCCATATTAATAATTCAATTCATTTTAATTTCGTAATTTTTTTTATTAATTTATTTTAAAAAATAATAATTGGGTCGGACCGACACGACAGGACTGGATCAATAGCTACTGGTCCAATCTGGAAAAAATGATGAACTGAAAATTTCGGTACATCACCCTTAAACCGAACCGGACCGATTTACGCTCTTAATTTTTTGGTAAAAGAAAACCATTCAAATGATGGGACCAAGTAGAAGGCCCATCCACTTGAAAATAGTGTCATGGTCTCACCCAAAACCAGACCAACCCGATCCGATTGATGTTGAGAGGCTGCAAACTTTTTATAAAACTATTTATAAATAACTCAACTCATCTCAATTTAACTCAATATTCAAACGGACCCAGAAAGTGCTTGAAATCTCAAGATCTTGGACTCAAAGAGAGCTGCAACCATTAATTCCGAGATCCTGTTCCTTAAATTAAGCTAGCTATGAGATTAATTCTGAGATCCTGTTCAAAATCTCACCCATTAATAATATTTTTCTTTCTCAAAACAAAAGCTCATTGACTGACTTAAAAGGAATCCAATTCCAAATGTACTAACAATCCATCATGATTCATAAAAATCCATCCTTTTAGTATTTTACTCGATCCATTTTATTAATAATGTCCCAATAAGTTCTGGGCGTACATGTTTCCTGCAGTTCTTTCGAGAAATAAATTCAAACATAAAAAGTTTCTATCAAAGGAGTCCAACTATATATTAAAGACGACTTGCTCGAGAATTTGGTTCTTTCGTGATAGATCGGATCCCTTTTTTTTCAAAGGAAAAAGTTAAAAGTAACCGAGAATTGGAATCCGATGAACTCTCCAGACAATTATTTTTTCATTAAGAAAATATTATTTAATTATATTATAATTTTTTTTTTTGAAATATTTAAAGATATAAAAAATAATAAGAATAAATACATAAATAAACATTTAACCTTGTGGGGACCTTCATCGTCGGGCTACACTGTCTCGGAGGATATAGATAGACTGTTTTTTAAAATGATTACGCTGAAATTTACACGCTTTTGATATGTAACTATCATTACTGATGGAATAAAATTCTGTCTCGATGAGGAAAGCTTACACGTTTCATGCCAATATTTTGGGATGGACCAAACTTTCTATCAATCAGTGGCTCCAACGTGCCGAAAGCGAGGTCCAGACCCTTGGAGTCTAGGTCTAAAATATGAGGGAATCAATCCGCAATAGGTGGGGAAGCTGACAAATAAATTGGCCGAAACATCTCGAAGACGTCATGTTGGACACACTTCTCTATACTCCCAAGCAATTAGAGAAGAACAGTTTTGAATTGGTTTGGATGGTGTGATGATTTTAGATAAATTTAATGAAATATAATTTTTTTAATATTATTATTATTTTGAGATTTATAAAATTTGAATTATTTATTATATTTTTTATGAAAATTTTAAAAAGTTATAATGATAGACAAAGAATACTAAGGCAAGTTTAGATAGTAAGATGAAATTAAATAGTTTTAAATGAAAGTTAGAAGTTGAATAAAATATTATTAAAATATTATTATTTAAATTTATTATTATTTTAAAATTTGAAAAAGTTAATTATTTATGATATTTTATGTAGAAATTTAAAAAAACTGTAATAATAATATCAGATAAGATGAAATTGTTTACGAATCGAAACGATCTAAATCCTTGAACTTATATCCCCATTATAATATTTTCCAAGATTTTTTTCTTTCGTTTTTCAAATATTATGCATTCAACGTGTCATACTCCCATCCTAATAAATTAATATATTTATTAACTATCAATTATTAAAATTATTTATTTAGAAAATCAAAGTTGATCTAAGAATTGAGTATAAAACCACCACTGATCTCATTGGAAGTGGTAGATTTTAATATTGATATCATCTGCTATTCCTTAATAGATGGTAGCCCAATTGGTAAGAGCTAGTATTTCATGGTTTTGAGGTTAGGAGTTTGAGTCAAGATGTAAGTTGAAACCACTTGTAGCAGTAAAACCTGACATTTGGGCCATAGGATGGGCTTTAGACCAACTGAATACTTTGATGGTGCTGTGGTGACGAGCTCGCCCTTGGAGTAGTATCTATGGCTCAAACCGAACATTCTGCAGCAGGGAGAGGCTCCTATGGTCACGCCCAGAAAGAGTTGCTACGCTAGTCGCTCCCACCTCCCCTTTTTGGAAAAAAAAAAAAAAGCTTGTTCAAAGCATGAAATATTTAATAAATAGGATAAAGTGTGGAATCATGATTCCAGTTCAGAATCTATACTTTGATATTATGTGAAATATATCATAAAAAGATGTAAATTTTAATGTTTACATTATATCTTAATATTGAGGACAAAATAAAATTAATAAAGTAAGAGATAAAGCACACAGATAACATCGAATAGTTTGAAATTCACGTGTTATCTTTTAAACCAAGAAGGACTTGGTCCCCTCCAAAGCAATAAATTGCTTGAGAACAAAACCAAGTGACCACAAGATGGTACCAGAAGTTGCCTGGGCCTTACAGTGAATGGAAGGGGCATTTCTTATGGCCTCTGACTGACTTGTCCTTTGATAAAACTAGAAAATACCATTTGATGGGTCAGTTTTATATTTTTTTCTCTTTATGTAGCCCAATTGGGCTCTATTTTAATTTTGAACTCTGCCCACCACTTTGTTTTTGGGTAGTTGAAAGGTTTACAATACTCCACTCAATGTAATTTTAGCTAAAATAAATTACAAAAAAAAAAAAAAAAAAAAGGATGGATAAGATAGAATGATGCATTTTATGCAAAAAGTAAACCACTCAAATGATGGGACCAACTAGGCCTGTGCAGGAAACCTATTGACCCGGTCCGTCCGTTAATCTCGACCCGACCCGACCCGAAAAGTCAATTTTTTTTACTCAAACTCGGATTCAACCCGTACAATCCGACAATATTTCACAAACCATTTAAGTCAGAAAACCATCGCAGTTTTGGAAGGGAAATTAAAGAAGACAACAAATGAAGAGCAAAAGGCCTGTGCTTTACTGCTTCCTGGGATTCACCGGCACAACTCTTGCAGAGGCAAAGGGTTTTCTTTTCTTTTTTTTTCTCAGTCTTCTCGATCCTGTGCAAATAATGGGTTGGACAGGCAAATCGCCCATGTTCTTGTTGAGGATCTTGTGTGCCGCCGTTCAAAAACCAAAGCGGTGTTCTGGTCGAAGATCCCACCCATCGAAACCGTGAAGCTCTGCTGCAGATCTCTAGCCCACCGGTCGTTCTCGATCTCTCTCTCTGCTGCTTTTCTCCCCTGCTTTCCTCCACAGCTTTGGGTGAAGTACTCTTTCTCAAAACCTAAAGGGAATCACGAGCACGAAGAGCTGGTGTAACGTGTTGCAGGGTTTAGCAACCCGTAAACCTTGGCTTGGGTGTGTACTAAGTAAGAAGAAGAAGGGAAAAGAAAGAAAAAAGCATGGGTTGATCTGAATCTGATCATGAATTTGCAGGTCGGGTCGGGTCGGGTCCATATGATCCACTTAAAAACACGGGTCGGATCGGATCGGGCTAAAATCTTAGGCGGGTTGCTCGGGTTGCAGCCCTAAGACCAACTAGAAGAACTATCCACTTGAAAAGAGTGTCTTGACCAAACCCAAAACCAGACCGACCCGATCCAATTGATGTATGAGAGGCTGCAAACAGTTTAGGTTGGTCTCGGGTCAGGTAAGCAGGCTTGAATGCAATTTCGATTGGTTTTTCCATGACAAGAAACCCATTGATTTTTCTCTCCAACTAACCTATATTGAAAATTATGGAAGAAACAAAAAAATTAACTAATTAAACTCAAATACACAAATCTCAAAATCAGGACCAAAACATGTAAAAAAGAAATAACTCAATTAACTTATACAGTCCATTAATGGGGGAAAGAACACTCCAAACAATGCCAAAACCATCAAATACAATTTCTCTTTGTTAAAAGAAAGAAAAACAATAAGAGCTTATTTGGTATTGGTAAAATACACAATAATAAAATTAAAATTACAATCAAATTAAAATCAAGATAAAACCAATTTGGATTAAGTATAGAAATTTTGCTCTCTTTAAGGAGATTGAAGTCTTTTGTAATGTAATGTACAAAGTTTCAGATGAACCGGTGCAGCATACCTCCTCTTAACTTTTCTCCTCCAGGATACAATAACTCAACTGATCATCATATAACTTGAACTAAATTTATACAAGTGGTTGAGATTAAAATTCTACTAATAAAAATACATCTCTTTTATCTAAAAAATTCTCAAAAGTATATACACCCTTTTTCTTTTATTCTCTTGTACGTAAAAAAACATAAAACAAAAAAATAGACGGCAACAAGAAGCTGACAGACTTTTTTATTCCGGCAATAGAATATTTTTCTAGATGCAACATGGACCTTTCTTCGCGCAAGTATACTCTCCACGTTAAACGTTTTTCCAAAATTATCAAACTTATCTCGTTTGGATTAAGTTGAGTTGAAATGAGTTAAAATCTTTATGAGTAATAGTACATTGAGATAGTAGAATAAGTTTTGTGAGGCACATCTAAGATATATTTAGATGTTAAGATGAGTTTAGATATATTTATGAAAAATTAAAAAATATAATGACTCCTGCGTGTAAAGAGGTGTTTTATTAAAAAATTTTGTAAATCCCACGTATAAAGAGGTTTTAAGTTAAGATAAATTTAGTGATTTGAGAGTTAAGCGTTTAGATGTTAGATTCAATTTTAAAGTAGACTGAATTTAGTTGATCTCAGTTCTTAACTCAGTTCAGTTTAAGTTTCAAATGGGGTTGAAGGTTTTTTTTGGGTTATGGCCAACTTTGATTCCAAAAGTTACTACCATAAGCATTCAAGACTTGCTCCAAATTTAAGACAGAGAAAACTGGAGGAGTTAAAAAGTCTGGCTGGTTGGACATCTAGTCCGGTTTGGATACAAAAGTCACCCCAATTCATTTCAACTTATCTTATCTAATTGAGAGAGATCAGGAAGTTATCAACTCTTTATAGGGGACCAGCCCTAAATATTTATAGAGAGATAAGCTCTACCTTCTCTCTAGAAACTCAAACCGAAAACCACCTCAAAGAGGGTGGGAGCTTCAACTTGTCCCTCCCTCCCTCCTCCCAGATGCAGTTTTCTCCAAAGATTTAATTTTTCAGTCGGTGTTTTGTTTTTGATTTTTAGGGTCAAAGAAGGAGGAGCGGCGTTTGATATTTTCCAGTGACCAGCGACCACCACGTGCCTAATCCGCAGGGTTCCTAAGCCACCGGTCTTTCAGACTATCCAAGGTTTTGCCAAAAGAATCAGTGTGTGATCCACACGTGCGGGTCAATGTGCGCGCGTGGCCTCCACGGGCCACCACATAGAGGGCTCTACTGCCGCCTCACGTAGTGTTTCTAGGGTCAACGATCTCAGTAGCTTTAGAATCGACGGTCTAGCACACTCTTAGCGTAATGCGTATCATTCATGCACCATTACAGTCTCCTTGATGAGTGTTTTTTTAGTTTTCAATGTATTTCATATTTCTGTTTTGTTGTGTTTCTGTTGTTTCGATTTTTCCTATGTTTTTCTATTATGTTGCTTGTGTTAGGTAAAAATAGAAAAAAATAGGCTATTGGACTTGTTGTCCATAGTAGGAGAACTCTCTCCTCCTTTGGAGGATGGGGGATGGTTTTCTTGCTCCTCCTTTAGAGGATGAGGGTTGGTTATCATATTTTTACAGAGTGTTATATTCTCAGACAAATTAGGATTGAAATCTCTGTTCTTACAGAGCCTCATATGTCAGAAGGCTTTGTTATTAGAGAGTTTATAGAAGTTAAGACAATATCCATCACAAAAAAATTTTGTATGAAGAAGTCCAAACAGATGAGTAATTTGGCTTGTAATATGGGTTTTTTCCTGTATTTATCAGTCATAGTTGTAATTTCAGTTTCATTAAATGAAATGAAATCTATTTTTCATTAAAAAAAGAAAAAAAGAAGAAAAACTCATCTTATCTAATCATTACAACTTTATCAAATTCTCACATAAAATATAATAAACAATTTAACTTTTTCAAATCTCAAAAGAATAATAATATTAAAAAATAATATTTTAACAATATTTTATTTAACTTTAATCTCAACTCACTATCCAAACCTCTCCTTAAAAACAACGGTAATAGGCAATAAAAGTAATCAAGGCAGCCAATGTTAATGTAAAGAAAAATAATAGTATGCTCCCTCATTTTTACCATTTATGTATTTTTTCTTTTTTTAAAAGAAATTTGCTTAATGGTTACAAAGCCTACTAGTGTATTGGCGCAGCTTTTTTATTTTTAAAAAATATTTAAATAAGTTTAAAAAATATAGAAAAAAAAGGAAAAATAAAAAAATGCAATTATACTAAGAGCACGCCAAGTAGTCACCCCTGGACGGCATGGCAGCAATGTCCTAATATAAAATACATAAACTGCTACACTCAACGAGGGTGTAGCACGACAAAAATCACCGAGAAGGCCATTTGGCTATCTTTTTCTTTTCTTTTTTTGCATTTCTTTCATGCATTTTTTTAATTCCCTTAAATATTTTTTAAAAAAATTTACAATATCATTAAAAAAATATTTATTTAATCATTAAGTAAAAAAAAAAAAAAATCAAAACCCATTATCGGGATAAAAAGCATTTTCGGAGTGAGAAACTAAGGACATGTTTAGAAGGCGTTATTACCCATAAATCTCTTTATTTAAAAAAAAAAAAAAACCGATCAACTTTGAAAAAAATACACAATGGCCAACAATAAATCCAACGTAACTCCCAACCTTATATAATAGCTAAATTAATTTCAAAAATCACCATTAATAGACATTAAACAAACGTTACAACCAATATTTATTTTAAAAAAATACCAACATTTGGATTGTTGAGTTGCCGAGCTGGCGATGGTTGGAAATTTGAGAATTTATGCTCAACCTGTGCGCCATGGCATTAAGTTCAGGATCATCAAGAGTACTTTGGCGTTTATTATTTTTGTACGTATTTAAATTTTAATACGTACATGCAATTAAGCTTTTTTTAATATCACTTTATAAAAAAAAAAAAAAATCTAGTATAAAAATATTATTATGAAATATATTGTGAAATGTGATGTATCTGTATCATTATTCTTTGCAAAAGCTCAAACTTGGCTCCCTTTTTCCTCAAACTTAAAATTCATGGGATTCACCTCAAGAGACAAGTTTGTTCTTTGGTGGGTCGAAGACTGTATAATACTTGCTAAATCTCAAATGCCGTAGTTATACCGCAAATTGAAAAAGGAAGGAGAGATATGAAAAGAAAATAACAAAGGTCATTTGGTCGCTACTCATCATCCTCACACACCATATATTTTTTATTTTTAAATTTTTTTTATTCTTCTTAAACTTATTGAATTCTTCTATTCATCATTCATATACCACACATTTGGTAAGAGAAAAAAATTTAAAAAAAAAAAGTTTGATATGTGGTGTGAAGCACTAGCAATAGCTTATTCATCTTTATCTTCATCTTCAAATTTGAATAATATGTCTTTAAATTCGCCTATATTGACTTATCACTAAATTTTTACATAGCTATAAATAGTGTTTCTTCAAGTTTGAAGAAGCTCTGTTGACCTTTTTTTTCTCTCTATCAGAACACCAATATACCATCCAGATTATAATTCGATCCCAACATTATCCGGTCTCTTTCTATTTGGTCCCCAATATTATTTTTAATTTATTGGACTAACCAGATTAACAATATACCATCTAGATACATAGAATAGACCATGTCCAGATTTATAGGAAAAAAATTATAAAATAATGAATATTTTATTATTATTTGGTTCAAAAATGCACAATCTAATGTGTGAGTTTTTCTTTATATGCAAAATCAATCTTCAAAAGATGTGATTTTGCATATGAAGATACATAAACCACTACCAATGCTCTAAGGATGATAAATAGAATTTTTCTTTGGTCAATATCCTTCTTCTTTCTTAGGATGCAGATATAAGTCCTCTTTTGGCCAAGTTTGAAGACCCAAAAATGGCAGTGTTCCCATGAGGGGGTTGACGAAGAGTGCACTTCTTTAGATGATTCTAATTCATTGTCTTCGTTCAACACAGTTTTATCATGTTTTCTTCTTATAATTATGTCTTTGTATGTTTTCTTCGTGCAACTATCATAACTGAATTTGTGCATAATTTTATTATATTTAAATAAAGCATTATCATAAATATGTAGTAGAGGTGCTACCCGCACATGCATGGGCGAGGGACAGGACCCTGTCCGCATGCTAAAAGATGGATTAATTGACTCCCACAGTCGTCCACCCCACCCTGCCCACCACCCAACCACGACCCCCTCCCAAAAACCAACCAAATCACTAAAACAAAATCCAAAATCAACTACAGTTGAGGATAAGACCTCATTCATGAACATTAATAATATTATTTATGAAATTGTTTTTTTTTTTTCCAATTATTTATGTGTTCAAGTTCTTGCTTCATATCAACTTAGAGAGGGAGAATTCTTAATATGAGTTCAATCATATTTTTCTCATTATCTAAAATAATCTTAATCAGTTGAAAACCTTATTCATAATTTTGTTTAAACTAAAATCTAATGTCTTTTGTTATTTATTTTAACAGATACAACTGATAATTTGATTTTAAATTTTTGAGCCAAAAAAAAAAAACATACTTTAGAATTTTCTTAAGAAAAAGGTTTGGATTATATTTTTCATGTTGACAAGATTGATTTTTTTTTTCTTTTTCTTTTTTTTTTTGAGGTAAAGACTCGTCTTATTGATTTTCATTTACCAAAGAATGTATACAAGAAAGAATTTCCTCCAATAAAATTCTCTACTTAGAGAGTTCAAGTGCATTCTTGCTAATGCATGTGCCACTTTATTAATGTTTCTAGTCCAATGAGCCACCTTCCCCATAAAGTGTTTGACATCTCTAATGATCATCCCCACTGAACTCCATTTCTCTTTAGGACTGTTAATCTCGTTTACCACTGACAGTGCACCTCACTCAAGTATCACTTGATGCAGTCCTAACTCTTGGCACAGAATAGAGGCTTTAAGAGCTGCAATGGATTCTCCCAATTGAGCATCTGGAAATAATTCCCTAGATGAACTCAGTGTAGCCAGAACTCTGCCTTTCCAATTTCAGACATTGACCCCTATGCCCACCTTGCAATGTATTTTATCAATAGCTGCATCCCAATTAATCTTATAGGAATTGGGAGGAGGTGCACACGAGTGTTGATCTGCCATGACAGTTGTTCCTGCACTAGAAGGGGTCTTCTTCACGACTTGCCTATAGTCCTCAAGTGCCTGGTAAGATAGGTGCACCAGTTTGCTAGGAGGAAAACTTTCTTAAAAAACATAGCTATTTCTTCTTCTGCATATCTAACAAAATTGATTTCTAGATTATTATGTAGATTTTCAGGAAAAATCAATTATCATAAATATATTAGTATGACTTAATGAGGCGGATTCTAAAATCTTAGTTCTTCTCCATTAATAATTTAGTCATTGTTTAGATGAATTTGCATCTTTAGAATTTATTTTAGTTCTTTTATTGTGTGTTTAGCTTATTTAATTGATTATTTGTTGCTTTGATTCATTAATTCATGTTTAGTTCTTAATTTCTTATTTTATTCTAGATCAACTCATTTTCTGAACTAGATTAAAATTTATTTAGTTTATATTTTGTTAATCTCTTACTTTTTTACAAGTCTCTATGGTTTGATCTCGTCTTGCTAAACTATACTTCGATATTGTTTATATGCTTGTGAGTAAAATTAAAATTTCACAACATGTAACTTTTTAGTATGTACTGTACATTGGATACTGAGATGAGATGAGATATTTTATTTTGTATGAAAAAATTGTAATGATAAAATGAGATGAGATGAGATAAAACTATTTCTGTATCCAAATGGGACGTAAAAGTACTTAATAATTACTTTCGAATAACATTCGGTGTTTCTTCCTAGTTCCTCCATTAAAAAATATGGTTGCTCGCGATTTCTCTCCCCGACCATCACTCACTCTTCATCGATGAATCGCATCTAGAAATTAAGTGATTGAGCTACATTATTACATATTTTATACATTTAAAATCAATATATTTTTAAATGTTTTATTATTTTATCATTGGTTTTAGATGAAAAAATTAATTAAGAGGCATAAATCCAAGTTGTGATTTAAATTGATTTAAAGCATAGTTTATGCTTGATTTTATAACTTTGGGCAATAATTTCTTTACATGCACAACACACTTTAATATTTTAGTCTAGTTTTATTTTATCTTTATTTATTTATTTCCTTTTTCTAGTTTTATTTTTATTTTATTTTTATTTTTATTTCTTTTGATTTTCTGCACAGATTTAAACGATATGTCGTTTTGCACTGAATTGGTTTCTGCCGCCTGATCTAAACGACATGCCGTTTTGTTCTAAGGATAGAAATGACACGTTGTTTCACTCGTCTTCATCCTTCTGCTTGTCTTCTCCGTTTCATCCATGCACAGCGCTGCAGTGCTTCACACAGCAGCACCACCACTGCGCTGCCCACCTGCAGCCACCAGCAACAATAGAAGACGCCGGAGATCACTTCTCCACGGCGTTCGGCAGCAGCACTCCACGAAACCACTGAGCTACGGCAGCATCATCATCTTCAACCTCAGGATCGCATTGCCATGCACAGCGTTCAACCAGTCCCGTCTCCACCGCCCAGTCTCGTCCAGTAGCACATGAAGCAGCCACCAACGCCACTGCCCAGCAGCACCACCTTGCAGTAGCAGCCACCGTCTGAAGTTCCCTTCCTCCATCAACAGCACACTCCATGCACGCTGCAACACGTTCTCCGCAGGTGTAGCCGTGCCCATCACCTTAGCCATTTCGAGCCACCACCGTGAGCCATCCTCATCACCTCCACGCTGTGGGTCACTTCAAACGTGCAACCTCCATCGAAGAAATCGCCACGACTGTGCTTCCGTGAAACTGCCATCGAAGCACCGTAACTCCTCTGTTTGTATCACCATAAAACAGAGCCAGCACTCCTCCACGTCCAGGAAAACTCCACCCAAGCAATTGCACGTCCGCTACCACCAAGAGCCACAATGCACGGCCCAGCCACCCTCTGCTCAGCTCCACTCCTGCGCACGTTCACTAACCAGCATGCACAGCACCAACTGGACGCAACACTCACGCAGCACGGAGAAAGAAGACACTGCTAAACAGAAAGAAAGCTGGGAAGAGGAAAGAAGAAAAAAAGAAAAGAAAGAGAGAAGGAGTGGCATGCGAGTTGAAGATAGAAGAAAAATAAAATAAAATGTTCAAGCTGCGACGCGCTCCGGACATAAATGAAGGACGAAAACTCACGCGGGAATTTTTCATTTGGACAGACGCGAGGACAGAAAGAAAGGCAACAGACGAAAAACAAATAGTCTGTTGCTTCCTTTTCGGTTTGGACGCACGCGAAGAGTTGAAGGGATGCACTGCAAGATAAGAAAAAGGCAGAGGACTTGCGGACAATGAACTGGAAAGAGGCCGAAAGTTTTTCTTCTGCATGCGGGAAATAAGACAGACGCAAGGCCAGCGACAAACGGAATATCTTTCTCAGTGGGGACGAGGTCACGGACATAAGCGAATGCAGCGGCCTTTTTGATGCCTATATAAGGCTTGTAAGCAGACGGAGAAACGGTGGTCGATTAGACACCCAGTAGAATAGCTTAGGATTAGTCTGTAGTTTTTTCCAGTTTTGGAGAAAGCGCAGATGAAGTAAGGGAGTTCGGTGATGCAGTTGAGAGCCGGACCAACTCTTCTTACCGAGTTGACCTCCTTCATCTGTAGTTTTTACTTTTAATTTTATTTTTTTATTTTAATTTTTGATGATTTATTTTCTTTGCACTTTAAATTTCTGCATTTTAAATTACTGTCATTTATTTTTCTACACTTTGATTTATTGTGATTTAAATTTCTGTCATTTATTTTTCTGCATTTTTATTTCCTGCAATTTATTTTTATGTCATTTAATTTTCTTACTCTTTTAAATTTCAGTCATTTAATTTTCAACAATTTAGATTCATTGTCTTGCACTTTAATTTCTTTACTTTTCATCACTGCATCTAAAACATTCAAAGCCAACCAAAAATGAATCTGGTTCACGACCAGTAAAATCTTCTTTTCATTGCACTCTTTCATCCATTGTACATATCATCACTTTTTATTTTTATTTTTATTTTCTCATTATAAATATTTTCATCATTTTACACGTGTTTATTTTTAACATTTTCGCTGTAGAGATGATCTAGAAATTTTTTTCTAATTACTACGCGACACGCTCTTGTACTTAAGATAACTTTTGAGCTGCTCATTTTTGAACAAGTCATTAAGCTCGCTTGAAATCGCATGGATCTTGACTCAAGAGAGCTGCAACCATTAATTCCGAGATCCTGTTCAAAATCTCAGCGAATTCCAAATGCTAACAATCCATCATGATTCATACCAACGGATTTATCTTAACTATAAAAATTTTCTATCAAAAGAGTCCAACTATATTTTAAAGACTTGCATGAGAATTTGGTTTTTTTCATGATAGATTGGATCCCCTTTCCATAGGAAAAAAAAAAGGGCTAAAGTCATCGAGAATGGGATCCAGATGAATTTTCTTAATAACTTTTTTTATTTATTTAATAATTAAGGAAGTTTCTTTAATAATGTTATGAATTTTTTTAAAAAATATTTAGAGGTATAAAAATAAATAAATAAATATTTAACTCTATCAAAACCCATCATGAAGCTATATTTTGGTGGAAGTAGCACGACTCTTTTCTAAAATCATTATTCTGAATTTACACGCTTTTGATATGTAACTATCATCGCTGATGGAATAAAATTCCGACTCGATGAGGAAAGCTTACACGTTTCATGCCAATGTTTTGGGATGGACGAAAGTTTCTATCAAGCAATGGCTCCAACATAACGAAAGGGAGGTCCAGACCTTTTGAGTCTAGCCTAAAATATCAGGGAATCAAGCCACACTAGGTGGGGAAGTTGACAGATATTGGCCGGCCGAAACATCTCGAAGACCACATGTTGGACACACTTTTCTTTACTCCCATCCCGAGCATATATAGACAAAGGACAGTCCTCGAACTTATTTATCCCCATTATAATATTTTCCTAGATTTTTTTCTTTCGTTTTTCAAACATTATGCATTTTACTTATCAGACTCCTATCTAACTAAATTTATTTATTTATTAACTATCAATTATTAAAATTATTTATTTAAAAAATCAAAATTGATGTAAGAATTGAGTATAAAAGCACCACTTATCTCATAAATTAAAATTTAGCCTCGTTTATTTTCGTAGATTGGATGAGATGAAAGTAGAAAATTGAATAAAATATTATTATTTTTTAATATTATTTTTGTTTTGTGATTTTAAAAAGTTGAATTATTTATTTTATTTTGTGTGAAAATTTAAAAAAATTATAATGATTAGAATGAGATGAGATAAGATGAAATAAATTGAAAAGTTTTATAAAAACAAACGAGGCTTATAGGAAGTGATAGATTTTAATACTTATATCATCTATTAACACTCTTTAATAAGTATGTTTGAAGCATGAAATATTTAATAAATATAACAAAGTGTGGAGTCAGGATTTCAGTTCAGAATCTATGCTTTGATATTATGTGAAATCTACCATAAAAATATGTAAATTTCAATGTGTATATTATATCTTAATATTGAGGACAAAATCAAATTAAGAAAGTAAGAGACAACAGAACATAGATAACATCGAATAGTTTGAAGTTCATGTGTTATCTTTTAAACCAAGAAAGACTTGGTCCCCTCCAAAGCAATAAATTGCTTGAGAACAAAACCAAGTGACCCCAAAGTGGTACCAGAAGTTGCCTTGGCCTTACAGTGAATGGAGGGGGCATTTCTTATGGCCTGACTGACTTCTCTTTTGATCGAATTAGAAAAGACTATGTGATGGGTCAGTTTTATAAGCCTCTTTTTTTTTTGGGTAGCTGAAAGGTTCACAATTCTCTACTCCATGTAATTTTAGCTAAAATAAACTACAAAAAAATATGTAGATGGATAAGATAGAATGATGCATTTTATGTAGAGGCGTAAGGAGTTCGGTCTAGACCAGACCCGACCCGACCAAACTCCATATTGGTCGGTCTCGGTCCCATAAATTGTGGATCAAAAAGATTTGGTCCGGTTCAGGGATCTATAAATTTTAGACTGGACCGAACCAAATTCCTATATATATTTTTAAAATATTTTTAATAATTTAATATATTATTTTTATATAGTAATTATATAAATTAATGATATAATTTTCATCTAATTTATTATTATTGACCATATGAGTTTGTTACATAATCTACATTAATAATTCAATTAATTTTAATTTAGTAATTTAAATAATTTTTTATTAATTTATTTGAAAATAAAAGGAAGAAAAAAATAATAATAATTTGGCCAAACAAGACCAAACCGATAGCTACTGGTCCGACCCCTATGGATGTTCGGTCCGGTCCGATTCAAAAAAAATGATAGACTAAAAATTTCGATACACCACTCTCCAACCGAACCAATTTACACTCCTAATTTTATGAAAAAATAAACCATTCAAATGATGGGACCAAGTAGAAGTACTATCCACCTGAAAATAGTGTCGACCTGACCTAAAACCAAATCGACCCAATGCAATTGGTGTATGAAAGGTTGCAAATAGTTTAGGTTGGTCTCGGGTCGGGTAATCAGGCTGAATGCAATTTCGAATGTTTTTTCCATGACAAGAAGCCCACTGATTTTTCTTTCCCACTAACATATATTGAAAATTATGGCAGAAAAAAAAACTAACTAATTAAACTCAAATACAAAAATCTCAAAATCAAGTCCAAAACATTTAAAAAGAAATAACTCAATTAAGTTATACAGTCCGTTAATGGGGGAAAGAACACTCCAAACAATGCCAAAGCAAGAAAAACAAAACCCCACAAATAGTATAGTCCATCAAATACAGTTTCTCTTTGGTAAAAGAAAGAAAGACAATTAGAGCTTACTTGGTCCCGTGTGTAAAAAGATATTAAGTTGAAAAATATTATAGGTCTCACATGTAAAGAAGTTTTGAGTGGAAATGAATTTAGTAATTTGAAAGTTGAGTGTTTGAATATTAAACTCGGCTCAAATAGGACTAAAGGGTTTTTTTTTTTTTTTTTAAATTCTACTTACAACTGCCTGGGATAATCGCTGCATAATCGACGTTCACGTGGAAAATGAATACGACGCCGTTTTCCCTCCTTTGTTAGTCTTCCCCTTTTCATTTTTGTCTAACAGTTTTCTCCCATCTTTTTTGTCTTCCCTCCGTCTTCCCCTTTCCCCCATTTCCAGACCTCCCTTCCATCTTCAAGCATTCGTCTTCCACCATCCCCACTTGAAATCTACCACTCAAGGTTTTAAGTGGGACATCTTCTTGTATGGAACTACGATTTGGTGAGGAATTAAAATCCAAAGCAATAAATCTCAAAGGAGAAAAAGATGAAGAAATGGGAAAAAGCGTGAGAGAGAGAGTGACGTCGCATTGTGGGTAGGAGAACCAGATCTATAGCGATGATTTGGGGAACGAGTTGGTGGGTTTTTCATGTGTTGGGTACCAAATTTGTGTTGGGTATTCAAGATCATGCACACTACCGTGTTAGGTACCAAATCTGCATCTATGTTTGTTATCGTGGGTTGAAGCTCGTTTCACCTGAGATATTGTGCTCTTATGGATATTTTGGGGGTCGCCATGCGTTACAACTGTGCTTGTCACCGTGGGTTGCATTTGTACTTGTCACCTTGTGTTTGTCGCCGTGGGTTGATTTAGTTTCCTGAATATTTTGGGGGTCTAGGCATATACCCATTTAATGGAGGACTTGATTCTTGTTAAGAGCTTGAGGAAGATGAGAAGAAGAACCTGCAAACAAGAAAGTTGTGACCACGTCTTCGTCTGTTAAGGAGGAAGGCTTCGTGTTCTTTTGTGGGAAGATGAAGAGAGCAATTTTTCAAGAGGGAGAGCAAAATTGATGGAACGTGGTCGTTTGGTATAAATGAAACACAGTTTCATTTTCCACTTGGATGCCGGTTACGCAGCGGTTATCCCAGACAGTTATAAGTAGAATTTCTCCCTTTTTTTTGGGTTATAGTGGAGCTTTGATTCCAAAAGTTAATACCATAAACGTTCAAAACTTACTCCAAATCCAAGACAGAAAACTGAAGGAGTTAAAATGTCTTGCTGGTTGGATATTTAAAAATTTATCACTCTTGGGCTTAAAAAATTTAACTGTTTATGTATTTAATCTTTTTAAAAATAATTTTAACAGTTCATGTATTTAATTTTTTTTTTTTTAAATTGCTTAATGGTTTCAGAGACTATTAGTGTATAGCTTTACTTTTTTATTTTTTAAAAACATTTAATATGTTTTAAAAATGTGGAAAAAAAAAAGAAGAAAATAAAAAAGTACAATTTACACTAAAAATATGTTTACATTTTTTAATAGATTTAAATATGTTTAAAAAATAAAAAAATACACCAATACACTTAAAATTATTTCTTTAATCACAAAGTAAAAAAAATTTAAAAAAATTAAAAATTTTCACCTGGCGATACATTTAGACAGTATGTTTGGGACGGTATAGTAGCATTTTTCTAACTAAAATTTCACAACAGTTTGTTGTATGTACAATACAGGCAAACTTTGACAAAGCAATAGAGCCTAGGGAAATTAGCTACTTTTATGTGGCTTTATGTTTAATTATGCAAGAAAAGTTGCTGGACATTGTGGTTGGAGTCCTAGATTCGTGCCTTTTACTCGTTAGGCTTTATAGATTGTTGGTTAGTTTAGTTGGACAATCTCCTCTCTTTCTTTACAGCTCGAGCTTGAGCTTTATTCAAGCAAGGAATAATGTAGTACTTTGTTTTTGTCGGCCACATGGACACATTTCAGTATCATTTAAGTCATGAACAAGGACTAAGTTTAGTTCTTACAATTAGATTATGCAAAAATGATTATTGAAATTATAAGTAAAAAATTCATTTACTTATAATAAACGATATAACCGTTATGTTATTAAATATCATAAAATCGAAAAATTGCGTGTTATAAAATTATAACATAAGTTAAAAAAAATATTTGATTAATAGAATTGTAAAATATGACAAAAAGAGATTTAAAAACAAAATAATAAAGAAATTGAAAAGAAATAATATTTTATTATTATAGAGAATTAAATGAATAATATGTAGGATTCGGTTTTGAGTGGAATAGTTATAAGGCAAAGAGAAATTATTTATATAATTCTCATATACGCCCTCGTAAAAAAGTAGACTCCACTTTAAAAAAAATAAAATAAAATAATTATTATTTATTAGTGAGATCCACCTTTTTAGAAAGAATCTGTATAGGACTTGCCTATTTAGACATGTACCTAACATTACTCGTGAGTCATGCATCTAGCATCTTTATTCAGAAATTGCCTAACATCATCCTAGGTTTTACCCGGCATTAAAAGAAGTAAAGTGAAATAGAAAGACTTTGAAAGACTTTGATCTGGTTGGCCATATTTGTATGAAATTAGTTTATTATTATAAAAAATAAAATTACCAATTCAACGTGATTTTGAGTGGACTGGAAAAACCAAAACAAAACAAAAAAAGGAAAATGCTTGGGTGTTGTCTGTGTCCCAAAAGTGTCTCCTAGTGTATTTTATTTTTTCTATTTTAACATTTAAAAAAGTTACTACTAGTAATATTAAAAAATTAAAACAAAAAAAAAATTGAAATACACTGAGATACTTTTGGATACATATTTGGAGGGGATCCCAGCATTTACAAAAAAAATTGACATATTCGATAAAGAGAAATGATTTGTACAAGTCTCAAATTGACAAGATTCACGTAGTTCCTTTTTTAAAAAGTAGATCCCATCCTGAAAAGGTATGAAAAATACTTTATTTTTTTAATAGAATCCATATTTTTTACAAAAGATCTGTGCAAAGATAATCTATATACGTAATGATACCCTTACACCTCTTTTANGAAGAAAATAAAAAAGTACAATTTACACTAAAAATATGTTTACATTTTTTAATAGATTTAAATATGTTTAAAAAATAAAAAAATACACCAATACACTTAAAATTATTTCTTTAATCACAAAGTAAAAAAAATTTTAAAAAATTAAAAATTTTCACCTGGCGATACATTTAGACAGTATGTTTGGGGCGGTATAGTAGCATTTTTCTAACTAAAATTTCACAACAGTTTGTTGTATGTACAATACAGGCAAACTTTGACAAAGCAATAGAGCCTAGGGAAATTAGCTACTTTTATGTGGCTTTATGTTTAATTATGCAAGAAAAGTTGCTGGACATTGTGGTTGGAGTCCTAGATTCGTGCCTTTTACTCGTTAGGCTTTATAGATTGTTGGTTAGTTTAGTTGGACAATCTCCTCTCTTTCTTTACAGCTCGAGCTTGAGCTTTATTCAAGCAAGGAATAATGTAGTACTTTGTTTTTGTCGGCCACATGGACACATTTCAGTATCATTTAAGTCATGAACAAGGACTAAGTTTAGTTCTTACAATTAGATTATGCAAAAATGATTATTGAAATTATAAGTAAAAAATTCATTTACTTATAATAAACGATATAACTGTTATGTTATTAAATATGATAAAATCGAAAAATTACGTGTTATAAAATTATAACATAAGTTAAAAAAAATATTTGATTAATAGAATTGTAAAATATGATAAAAAGAGATTTAATGACAGAATAATAAAGAAATTGAAAAGAAATAATATTTTATTATTATAGAGAATTAAATGAATAATATGTAGGATTCGGTTTTGAGTGGAATAGTTATAAGGCAAAGAGAAATTATTTATATAAGTCTCATGTACGCCCTCGTAAAAAAGTAGACTCCACTTTAAAAAAAATAAAATAAAAAAATTATTATTTATTAGTAAGATCCACCTTTTTAGAAAAAATCTGTATAGGACTTGCCTATTTAGACATGTACCTAACATTACTCGTGAGTCATGCATCTAGCATCTTTATTCAGAAATTGCCTAACATCATCCTAGGTTTTACCCGGCATTAAAAGAAGTAAAGTGAAATAGAAAGACTTTGAAAGACTTTGATCTGGTTGGCCATATTTGTATGAAATTAGTTTATTATTATAAAAAATAAAATTACCAATTCAACGTGATTTTGGGTGGACTGGAAAAACCAAAAACAAACAAAAAAAAAGGAAAATGCTTGGGTGTTGTCTGGGTCCCAAAAGTGTCTCTTAGTGTATTTTATTTTTTCTATTTTAACATTTTAAAAAGTTACTACTAGTAATATTAAAAAATTAAAACAAAAAAAAAAAAAATTGAAATACACTGAGATACTTTTGGATACATATTTGGAGGGCATCCCAGCATCCACAAAAAAATATTGACATATTCTATAAAAAGAAATAATTTGTACAAATCTCAAATTAACAAGATTTGCGTAGTTCATTTATTAAAAAGTAGATCCCATCCTAAAAAGGTATGAAAAATACTTTATTTTTTTAATAGAATCCATATTTTTTACAAAAGATCTGTGCAAAGATAATCTATATACGTAATGATACCCTTACACCTCTTTTACTACTGCTTTATTATTTTTTTTTTCTTTTGCTCTTTGAATTTAGATTAAAATTTTCAAAATATGATCTTCTTATATAATTTAGAAGAAAATAAATTTAATCGACTAATGTAATCATATAATTATAAAAGATGATATTTTAAAAATTTTAATCTAAATTGAAAGTATCATAAAGAAAAAGATGTAACTGAACAATAAAGCAGAAGAGGTAAAAATCTTTACATATCGTTTGGATAATGAATTGAATTAAGATAAGTTAAAATAAAAGTTAAAAATTAAATAAAATATTATTAAATTATTATTTTTAAATATTATTATTATTATAAAATTTAAAAAAATTAGATTGTTTATTATGGTGCTACAATTATCGAAATGGTGTCTTGAATTTTGATCTCGAATAGTGTATTTTTATTTTTTATTTTTCTTTTTATTTTTTTATGTATTTTTTTAATCATCATAAATATTTTTATAAAAAATAAAAAAATTTACAACATCATTAAAAAAAATTCTTTCTTAATTATTAAATAAAAAAAAAAAGACTCATTCGAGACACTTATTCGGATTCAAATTCAAATTCTAAAATATATATAATTATATTTTGTATAAAAATTTTAAAAAATTATAATGGAAAAGTATTTTATATCCGGACGTTACTCACACCAAATATTCTCTAAAACGAAATTGCGACCCACACACGTGTATTAGACCTATCACGAGAAAGACATCCAAATCAGGAACGTCTAACGTCACCTGACGAACCTCGTGTTGCGTTAAAGGACCGACGAATTTTCCTGACATCATTAACAAACCTCCACCGCGTTCTCCTCCTCCACCCGTTTGAGAATAAATATCTGTTACCGTAACGATATCCTCACCGCCGCTTCATCTGTAGTTCGTCACCTCCCCCACCAAATAACGAACACGTGGCGATAATTAATTATATGTCTGTGACGTGCCCGCTGCCAGCGGCATCGTACCTTCCAGACTTAAGACTTCCAGTAGTATAAAAAGTAAAAACTCTGCGCCTCTCGTGCTTCTCGACTTTCTCGTTTATATAAATAGAGAGGGAGCGTGCTCATTGAGGTAGATTTTGGACGCATGGCAGGCAGCAAGAAGACGGGTATTGAGGAGAGAAGGAAGCCGGAGGACGGCGTCGTTTCCGGGAGGCGGAAGAGGGCCCGAGAAAATCCCTCGACGGGGAAGGACGTCGTTTCCGGGAGGCAGAAGGAGGCCGGAGAAGACGCCGTGACGGAGGACGAGGTGGAGGAGTTCTTCGCGATCCTGAGGCGAATACACGTGGCGGTTAGGTACTTCAAGGGCGCCGACAAAGGCAACTGGCGTCTTAAGTTAATGGCAATTGATCTCGAGGGCGACGGGCACGAGGAAGTTAATGGCGTACAAGGAGAAGAACAACGCGAGAGGAAGGAGGAGGGCATCAAGGAGAATGCGGGTTTCGACTTGAACTTGGATCCGGATCCAGAATGTGACCCGATTTAGTCAAATCCTCGAGAAGTGTGTACGTTGTGTCGTTTTTGGCTTTGATTACGCGGCGATGTGCCGAAAATGTTAGCTTGGCTGTCGTGACTCGTGAGATACATTATGCTATTTTATCTACATGCCGTTTTGGTGGCACAAAGAAGCCCAAAATGTTCCATTATTTTATTTTAGAGCATTTTTAATGGAAGATGAATAACCATTATATTTATTGTAAAGAAGTTTTAGATGTATATTATTTTCTTTATCAAAGAGATTCTATTCACAAATTAATTTAAGGGATATTTACTAATATTTCTTTATTTGTTTTACTTAATTGTTAAGTTATTTTTCGAGAAATGATATTTGCAGTTATTACTTGTACAAGTATCGTGTCTTTTTTTTTTTTTTTAAAAAGTAAATAAATATGATACTCATATGAAAAATAAAAATGTTATACTGACAAGGTATTAGCTTTTATTTTGAGAATGCTCTTCAAACCTTTGGTTGAATAGTTAAGAGACTAATTAAGAACTAAATTGTTCTTAGATATTCTCATATTACTTTATGAGTAATGCTAGTGTTCTGCCCAGCTTTAATCCCTGGGTGTGCCCACTAGTACGAATTCTATATATATATATTTTTTTAAACATCTTTTTAAAATATACATCAATACACTAAAAGTCTATTCCTTAATTATTAAGTAAAAAAAATTAAACACATGAGCCGTCAAAATGAGGGAGCAAAGTTGGGCGGCATACTAGCATTTTCCTTACTTTATTACTATTCATAAACTATTTACTATTATTTTATTACTACTCACAAACTATTTCACTACTATTTACATATCATCTCATATACTCTTAACATCCAAATTAAGTCTAAATGCAATTCAAACAAAAATATGGATACAGGGCTTTTGCATCTCAAATGGTAATGCAATTGTTTATAAACATGTATGTAAATTTTAGAATATTTAATTATATAAGATGTGTTGAGTTGATAATATCCTGTTTGAATTCAGATATGAGTTGGAATAAGTTGAAATAATTTGTGAATATTAGAATAAAATATTGTTAGAATATTATTTTTTAATATTATTATTGCTTTGAGATTTAAAAAATTGAATTATTTATTATATTTTGTATGAAAATTTGAAAAAATTATAATGATGAGTTGAGGTAAATTTCTAATCCAAACGGGGCCGAATCTTAATCCGATGAATATAACATACAGAAGTGATATATAAGTTGGACTTATACTTAATAAAAGAAGTTATTAAATACATCCTGTTAAAAAGTGAACCAACGAGATTAGGTTGTGTTTGGACAGTGAGATATTCTTAGGTATTTTGTGAATAATAGTCAAAAAATAATGACAGAATATTAAATAGTAGTGAATAGTAATGAAAATATGTGAAAAACAATAATAAAATAATGAATAGTAATAAGATATTTTGAAAATACTCTTTAGTACCCAAACTTGGCCTAACTTGCTTATTTATAATAATCAACGTTCGGTTATTTACTTAACTAGATGATGTACAAAGGGTTAGATTGAGAAGAAATTAAAAAAGAAAAAAAGAAGAAATTAAAAATTGAAGAAAGAAGAGAAGTAATTAATTAATGGAGAATGGAGAAAAAGAAAAGTCAAGGAGAGAGTGATGAAATACCTGAATTAAGAAAGATTAGGAGGAGAATGAGAGGGATAATCACTTTATCAAATATTTTAGTCCTTTCAACAATTTTTTTTTTTTTATTACAATTTACAAGGTCAGGAGTTTCGAACCCAGATTTTTTATTTAGAGAGCTGAATCATATGCCATCAGGTCATCAGACTCTTTGAATCCTTTCAATAATATGAAGATTATTAGTGTATGAAGAACTTATAATACTAATATGTACAGATGAGAACGTCTAATGTTTTTCTTTTCTTTTGAAAAAAAGAAATCTAAAGAAATAAATTATAAATAAGACTCGTTATCTTAAATTGATTCGCATTGATTCCTAATGCAAATTAAACTCTAACTAAAGAAGAATGTCACTTTTTATTCTATATTTTGTCGTCTCTAATCAGACATGTTAATGTGACATATTTCAAGCAGTTATTTCAGGTAATTACTAAATTGTTAATTATTCAAAATGTGTTATATGAAAAATATGAGTTAATCTTCAAGTGCTTAGAAAAATGTTTATTTATTTTTCCTTTGTTCAACTAAACAGATCTAACCCATAAAAATACTCCTCAAACATTCAAGCATTCTCATCAAAACAAACCCAAAATCAACAAAGAGAGAAGAAAACATATCCAAGGATGAAGTCGATGGCACGAGGATGAAGACAACACAGCAAACCCAGACAGAGCACCTAACTGTTGTTAGATCTCCTCAATAGCCACCAGCATCCACTAGTTTGGAACCCTCTTGCAAATCTGGAAACAGAAAAAATAATGTATTCAAAATCAAATATTAAGTTGAACATTTATCCAAGAGGGTCTCAGAAAACACATCTAGGAGACCAATCGAAAAATATTTGCTAAAAGACCAGCGACAAGACAGATCGTGTCATCGTGGACCCATGGTCACTGGTGGCGAGTGAAGAATGAAAGAGAGATGGCAGCGGCTAGGGTTTTGCATATGTGAGAGAGGTCACTGATGGGGAGTGAAGAACGACACATGATGGTGGCTAGGGTTTCACCAGAGAGAGAGAGAGAGAGGGGGGATGGGAGATAGATGTGAGAGAGAGAGGCAGGGGGAGACAGGAATGGGACTGAGGTTTGGGTTTTGACCTCGTTTAAACAATGGGTTTTCTTTTTTAAAAACACCCGGCCCGGATATATCTGGGTATCGATATCTAGACTTGTTCCGGGCCGAAATTCGAAACCAGAATCTGATTATCCGGATTTAGGATCGGGCCATTAAAAAAAAAAAAAAATCCGGCCTAGTTGAACATGCCTAAATATGACTGGAAATGACAAAATTGAGGTCACTCTCTTTCACATTGAACGGCAACTTAAGATTTTAGGAAATAAATTAAATGATTATTGAATTTTTGTTTCCTTTCGGTTAAAAAAGTATTTGAGGTGATTCTATTAAGCCAATGAAATGGACAAAGTTAAATTTTATGAATGAATAAATTAACTTTATCTATTTATTATTTAACAAGACAGTAGGACACATTGAAGCAGATTGAATGCTGTCAGTGTAGAAGGCAGCACAATTTGTGGTCTTTGATAGCATTCATTTCGTCTCAAAATTTTTTATAATTTTAATTTTAATTATCACTTAAATTTTGTTTGAAAACACAATTATTTACAAATATTTTCAGATATTTTCTTCTAAATATTACTAAATACAAAATACTTTTCAATTTTAAATCTTTAACTTGTTCATCAAGTAATAATTTTCCCAAACTCCCAAACAAAACATAAAAAATAATACAATTTTTTCAAATATTAAAACAAAAATAATATTCAAACAATTATTTAACTTTATAATATTTTTATTCAAATTTTTCTCTCTTATTTTCCAAAACTAATAAAATATTTTAATTCAAATAATTTTACTAATATTCACAAATATATTGAGATATTCTAAATATTCAAATGGGTCCTCAAATACAAACACTTTAGAGTTTCAAAGTTTCAACTTTTTCATCAAATCATTTCCTAATGATTACAATTTTCTCAAATTCTCAAACAAAACACAAAAAATAATATAACTTTTTAAGATTCTAAAATAAGAAATTATATTATAACAATATGTTAACTTTATAATACTTTCATTTAAATTTTTTTCTCTCACTTCCCAAAACCTAATAAGATATCTTCACTCAAACTATTTAATTACTATTTACAAATTTCTCATTTTATCTCATTTTTCAAGCATGTTCACACTTTGGGATCTACAGAAGAAAATAATGCTTGATACGGTGAACTATGTGTTAATGACATAATATAATTAATTAAGTTTATATATTTTTATTGGTTTAAACTTTTAAAATAGAATAAATCTTTACAATCTCCTTACACTCTATACTCTATATTTTTTTTAATTATTATTATTATTTTTCTTTTATCAAATCTTTATTATATGAATAATAAATAAAAAATTTGAAATAATCTAAAAAATTAAATTTAAAAAAAATGTGGAGTATGATAAAAATTGCATAGTAAATCCCTTTAAAATGAATAAATATAGATAGAAGTCACTGTTGGGAGAAGTCATTTTACACACATGATGTGACATTATTTAGACCACACACAAAAAAGATAAAAAAAAAAATCTAACGATAGTCATGTAGTGAGTACAATAAATATACTGTTACAATAGTTTCTATGTAGAATTACTGCTTTAAAATAGGTAGTTATTTAACGGCCTCGCAGCAAAGATTTTGAAATAACTACCATTTGCCTTTCTTAATTTATGAAGAGGGAGAACAGGGAGTAAATGGTGCATTGATTTACGCAGAACCTGCAGAGAAATAAAAAGCCACCAACCCACATTTGTCTCAGAAATCAGAATGCAGCCGTCCACATACTGATTCCAATCTTTCAGTCAAAGCGAGCCAGAGTACGTACGCTCAGACTTCACATACAATGACCTGATTGGTTAAAAAAATAAGAAAAAGACATATATTTATATCATTCAACTCTTCCAACTTTAATATATGTAAGTATATTAAGAATCTAGGTGACCACTAAATGTGTATATTAATATAAATGAGTTTTTATATATTTTATATATTTTTTAAAGTATTTTTTAAATATTTTTAAAATTATAAAAAAAATTAAAATAAATAAATAAATAAACACATTTAATAGACGTATTTAATAATCGTACCATCATTTTCTTTCCTTAATTTATAAACAGTGAAAGAACAGAGAGTAAATGGTGCAGAGATGTATGCAGAATCTGGCATGTGCAGAGAAATAAAGGTACCTAAAGCCACCGACCAACATTTCTCTCAGACATCAGAATGCAAAGTCATCTACGTACTGATTCCAATCTTTCAGTCAAGCAGAGCCATGGTACGTTCTCTCAGGCTTCACATCCAATGACCTAACCTGATTGGTTTGAAACAAATACAAAAATAATTGGCATTTCTTTAGGTAAAAAAAATCATTTGATTGCAAATGAATGGGTGACTCTTTGATGTGGGTAAATAAATAACTATCATTTGTTTATTTTTGTTAGAATATTATCATTTCTTATTATAAAATATATTTATAATATTTTAATATATGTGTTGTAAGATGATTTATTTTCTATTATATTCAATTTATTATGCAAATATCGATTTTTTATTTTTTTTTCTTTTTTTTCTAAATTTATTCACTTATTTTTTTATGGAATAAGTTGAGTGAAAACTAGATCATCAAAGTAGTCCGTATGTTTTACTATTGGACATATTGATCCCTATACTCTAATTTTTTACTCTTTTTATTTTTTTTATATGTTTAATTTTGATTACAATCGATAGTAAACAACCTTTCGACAAGTAATTTTTCATAACTACATATTAGATAATTTAGAATAATGTTAAATATAGTTTTGAGGTATACAAGCCTCACATACTTTATTAAATAAAAAATAAAAATAAAAATATTTTTTTCATATAAATAACAGACTTACCCACTTTTATTAAAAAAAAGTACATAAGACTTGCATAACACACCTTAGCACTCGATCACATACTTAATATGATAATGTTTGGATATCAAACGCATCTCAACCTATCTCAAACCAATTATTGATGAGATCCATTATCTTTTCGACTTCTTGTAAAAAAGTTAAATATATCTCAACTTACTTTATACATTCAAATACATATTAAAAAAATTTATAAAATATTACATATGAATTTAAATTGTAGGAGAAAACGCAACCTCAGAATGGAATGAAGATTTTCAAAGAGAAGAGAATTTGATGCGTCACGCAATAGAGGGGTTAGGCCATAATGACCATTGATGAGAATTGGATGTGGTTGGTGGAGATTCCATTGAGGGTTAGGTATGGTGTGTGTCCAAAATAAACCAAATTTTAATTGATTTCCCACTCATAGCATTGACTTTTGCACC
>QEOT01124031.1:0-98896 GCA_003123785.1 Pterocarya stenoptera
CTTCAAAGATTACTCCCCATTGTTGTTGGCGGGTATTTAAGAAGTGACATTGCCTTGGCCTTGACTGAACTCAGCACTTTTTTCAAAGAGTTGTGCGCTCGAACAGTGGATGTGAATCGCCTACACCATCTCCAAACTGATATCGTCACTATTCTATGCAAACTGGAGATGATATTCCCTCCTTCTTTTTTTGATGTCATGGTCCACCTAACTGTCCATTTACCCCGTGAGGCCATACTTGGGGGTATGGTACAATATAGGTGGATGTTCCCATTTGAGAGGTATCTTGGCAAATTCAAGCGGTATGTTAAGAATAAAGCCCGTCCAGAAGGTTCAATAGCCGAGGCATACATTCACACCGAATGCTTGACATTTTGCTCTATGTACCTCAAAGACATTGAGACGAGATTTACTCGAGTAGACCGCAACGTTGATGCCGACGAAGAGGAAACTGGAGATGGATTCAGAATTTTCAACCAGAAAGTTCGTCCCTTGGGTATAGCTTCTAATGTGCAATTAGAAGATAAACTCTTTAGGGCAGCCATCTGGTACGTGCTTAACGATTGTGCGGAGATTGGACCATATATAAAGTAAGCATCTTACACGTTACTTACAAATCTACTTTCATTCGAACTTCATAAGTTGTTATCAACCCAATACAAGCTAATTTGAATTATTTTGCTTGGCAATTTGTGCTCCAAATGTAGGGAACACTATGAGCAATGTAAGGTGCAACAACCAAATTGCATCGATCGCACGCATCAAACTCAGTTTCCAACTTGGATCAAGCAACGTGTAAGTTCTTCTCCATCCCTTTCTACGTTGAAATGTTATAGGTTCTTTGATATGCTTTGGAATGATCTGCAATAAACGTTGAGGCATTTGTCAACCATTTTTGTTATAGATTCAGGAACATCGGACCTCGCATCCATTTGATGTGTCTGCTGATCTGTATGCATTAGCTTGTGGGCCTGACCGTTGGGTTGCATCATATGCTGCTTGCATAATAAATGGAAAGAGGTTTCATACAAAGCAACGTGAATTTCGCCGGCGTACACAAAATTCTGGAGTGTTGGTAACTGGGGACGAGGCCACAAATAATGTGGACTTTTATGGTGTTATTAATAATATCCTAGAGTTACGCTACATGGAGTGGCGTCGGGTGTACCTATTTCAATGTGATTGGTTTGACGTTGGTGATCGAAAACGAGGGGTGCGGGTAGATGACCATATGATTAGTGTCAACATGAACAGGACCTGGTATAAGGATGAACCATTCGTGTTGGCGAGTCAGGCTGATCAATGTTTCTACATAAGAGATTTAAGGGCGAAAGGGAGATGGGGTGTTGTGCAGAACTATACAAATAGGAATGTATACAACATTCCGTCAATGCCGAGGGTTCTAGAAGATATTGATGGCGATTCAGGTACGAATGGTGCCGATCAAGAAGATGAGCCATCAGATTATTATGAACCAGTGCAGTGTGATCGTCCAGATCTAGAGTCAGCTCCACTGAATAGGCCTGATATACTACCTAGCCATATTGATGCACGAGAAGTCATGGATCCGGATGGTCAATATTTCGATTCGCAAGGCTTTATTAATGATTACATGATGACTTCTACTTCTGGAGATACGTATGGTGAGGGGGAATATTCAGATGAGGAGGACCTATCAACTGATGAGGAGGAATCTTCAGATGAGGAGGACATAGCAATAGAGGATGAGTCTGTGTCAGATTGATAATTACAACCCATATGTTATTGTTGATCTAAGGTTGAAACATTAGATTTCTTGTTTGAAATTGGTATGTATCATGATACCTCCTAAATATGAGTTACTGTTTGAATATTATTATGTTTTGATTTATTTATTAAACTCATGAATGATTTGCTTTCTCCTACCTCAAACTATTTATCATGACAATAACAAACAAGTACAAAAGTAGTATTCAATTTTTTCATGATTAATACATGCTTTACTATAATCGAAGTCTAAGATGTGATACTTATTTGCTTCATGTCATGTTCAAACCAGGCCATACCATTCTCGTAAAGGTTGATTTTGTGGGCATGTCAGCACATTCTCATCTTCAATTTGGAGGCATGAGGAGCTCAATCAATCATCAAGGTATATAATTTGTCCGATACCAAAAATATCCTCATATTATGTTATGGTCATAATATAAGGGTTAGTCTACCCACAAGTATTTGATTATGGTAGTGATAAAGGATATTTTTTACGAACCTGTCTGTGACATTCAGAATATAATGTCAAATGAACTCTTCTATTATCACAATGTTATTAACTCTTACTCGTGCAGGTGACCGACTGGGACCACGTTCTAGAGGGGGAGGAAGGCTTCGGGGCAATCGTGCAAGGCCATATGTACCGTACTCAGCTCGCCACAAGTTACCACGTGGGGCAAAAATCGCTTCATATCATAGCTCGGAGGAGTGTAATCAATCCTCCTCTGGTGACTCCACACAGCCCCCAAGTCCACCGCCAGGGGCCAATCCAATTCCCCCCTCAGAACCTATTCGAGAACCTTTTTTGCAATCCTCCTATGGTGACTCCACACAGCCCCCAAGTCCACTGCCATGCGCCAATCCAATTCCCCCTGTAGAACCTGCTCAAGAACCTTCAGTAGCACGGGGACCTTCACCTTCTAGAGAAGGAACTGGTACGTGTATCGCAAATACATAGTTTTAGACCTAAAATGTACGCATTTATATGTGTTATTAAGTATGAATATTTCTCAGCTTACACTTACGAATACTAATCTAGCGAACCTTGAATTACAGGTGCAGACGCCCCCACTGAGGCAGTAGCAATGCAAGAAACGAGGAAACGAACTCGTGGGCCCGCTAAATGCATTTTCTTTGAGAAACTAAGGAAGAATGGGAAAGTGCAATTGAAGATAAATGTTGGGGAGACTGCCCCATGTTGTGAACACGCCTCCATGTTCACAACACGGGTATCGTGGATTGTTAAACAATATTGTGACATGAGTCACAAGCATTGGTCGGATGTCCCCAAAGCCATGAAGGAGGAGCTAATTGACCGTGTTCGGGTAAGTCAATTGGTTAGTTTTAGTTAATAATGTTTGTTGGTGGTTTATGTCTAATAATCGTCACCCAATTGACGGGATGACACGTAATTGTAGAGTGACTTCGTATTGGACTGGGACCGCGAAAACCATCAATTGACAGTGACAAAGGCTCTACGTAAGCGCTTCAATGCCTTCCATCATGACTTGCACACGATTTATCAATCATATGGAAGCCACGAAGAAGCGTTGGCTATAGGGACTAGCTTGGTGGACCCTGTTGTTTGGGTGAAGTTGTGTGAGAGATGGGGCAGCGATGCCTTTAAGGTACATATGCTCTTTCTCACATCAAACCATATATCTACCTAGGTGAGATGTCTAAATATTGTTGTGGCAAATCCGTTTGTTTATCATATCTGAAACATTCTTGATGCGTATGCCAGAAAATGTCAGCTCAAAATCGGGATAACCGAAAGAGGCAATCAATTAATCACACATCAGGACGTAAATCATTCGTCCGATTACTTGAGGAAAAGGTATCTCTACGTGAATAATTTCTTTTCATTTCAATAGACTTGTGAAAATGCACATTACTGTTGGGCAATTTATGCTTTATTGTCCACCACAAAGCTAGTTTTCTGATATGAATATATATTCTTATACACATTGTTCACACATGTAGCGCACTGAGAGTGGAAATTTGATTGACTTCTACAAAGAGACGCGCTGGTCAAAGAAGAAGAATAAATTTGTGACAGATGCTACAGAAGAAACTTATGTGAGTAGTACACTTACAGAAATCGGGCTCTGTTTATTTCGGAGTGGGATAAATGCATACATAGTATTGGCCGGTAGATTGTTAATAGTAGATGTTTTCTCATTGTGCAGAAGGAGATGCAGGGTAGGCTGGATGGCCTTGGACCAGAAGAACGTAATGATGAGGCTGCAGCGTCTGTCTTCAGGGAGGTCCTTGGACATCGTCCGGGATATGCAAGAGGACTCGGGGAGATGGTCATCCCCGAGTCAAGTAGACAACGTGACAAAATTCAGATGCAACAGTACCTGTCTGAGATTGAAAAACACAAAAAGGATGCTGAACAACATAAGAAAGATGTTGAACAACATAAGAAAGATGTTGAAGAGTACAAGAGTCAGCTAGAAGAAATGAGGACAGAGCTGCGCTTACTTAGGGAGCATCAATTACAGACTGATAACCTCCTTCAGTCTTACTTTAGGGATTTACCATCATTCACTGAGTCACAGCGACAGACTCAGTGTAATGATGCCCCCCACCCATAAGGGGGTGATATGCTTGAGAGTATTTTGGGTGGATATTTTGGGTGGTTTTTTGGTAGTCTATATGAGAAACTGGGCGGTGCTAAATATATATATATAGATATATAAGGGATATATGTCTACACCGGGGAGATAACAAGTTTGGGTGTGTACATTTTGAGCCGCTTTTGAGATAACAGCGGGATCAGTGTAAGTAAATGCGATTTCAAGAATTTATTTCTCACCCAAACGGCACAGATATTTGTTGAATTTTTATTTGGCCATGCATCTTGAACATACATGATGAGTATGTTCCTAATTATGGAGGAATGGGATCAAACCCTATTCCCCCATTGGTGCACTTACGTGGGTAGATTTTGACTTGATATGGTGTTTGTTTGTGCATGTATTGTTCAGAATCAATGGAGGAATGGTGTCAAGAGACAGTGGAGAAGGTGGTAGAGTCGAAGAAGATGGGGTCCTAACCAGAACATGTAGACTGAATTTTTTGGCGACTTTTATTGGAGATGGCACAAGTTGGTGGGGATGTCACCTGAAATATGCTTGTGAAGGAAATTTTGTGTCAGGTAACATGCTTTTGTTATTGTTTGTGTTATATTTTGCGGTATTGTGAACACTTGAAGCATTATTAATAATAGGTTAGGACTCAAATTTGACAAATAGATAGAGAATTATGAATTAACTAGTGCTATGTGGGTTGTTGGTGCGCTAGGGTATTTATACATGCATTCAAATACCATAAGCATATGCTCTTCTACTTCAGCTGGCATAATTAACATGTAGTTTACTCTCACATATCAATATATCATGAGTACGTTATAGGGATTGTATTCCACATATATATATATATAGCCGAGCGTGTATATATATATAGTTAACTTAATTTGTTAGAAATATATATACGCGTTTTAACATGGGCTTTAAATGGCCCATGTTAAAACGCGTTGTAGCATCATTCAATAATGTTTCTTGGTAGTACCTCTGGACTCGCATATAGATGAATTAATTTGGGTGCACTGTGGTCCAAAAGTTGATCTGTCTTGGTAGATCAGTTCTTTTGTACCGCGTGCGTGTTCTATGTGGGGCTAGCTTTAGCTCTCCTGGGACCGACCGGATTCTTAATTTATTCATGTTAAATATATCCCCTGCCCTGATCTATCGAACTCATGATCTATATGATCAATGTTTATGTGTTCATGTCAAACAATATGCCAAAAGTAATATTCATTAATTGCACAATCTAGCTAATTTTGATCTTAATTAGTAGTACTGCATGCATGATGAACCCAAATTAAATTAAGTATTTCGAGCACATATAAATTAATTAATTAATTATAAATTAGAGGGTCGATCGGTGAACAACTTATAATATTTGAGCTCCAATGGAGGGCATTGGGTTTAATTTTTAACACTGGATCTCTGGAATTAATATATATATATGATTATTTCTTTTCCCTGGTTAATTGTTATTTCCGTATAGGTCGATTGAGTAATGTTTCTTCTGGCAGCATGAATGAATGACATAAATGCTTATTTGATTCAACAACTGCATTCATATGTACCCTTAATAAGTTAGGCCGCCCCTTTTCTTGTGAATATTCCCTAGCAAAGGTTCTCAGTGTTCAGTGACAAACTGGTGCCTTACTTTATGACGTGGTAGGTATAGTTTTGTAAGTGTAATTGGTAGTTTGAGTGGTCTCAAAAACAGAGTCAAGTATCCTAAGTCAGAGCATTCTGGAACTCTGAAGGTGGCCACATGTATCTTTTAACTTCACACTTTGAGATACAGAACAGTGCCTTGATGTAAATCATGCACTGTGATTTTAATAACTAACACCTTTTCCCCAACAGTTCTTACACACATGCCAAAAGGTCCTGAACAGCACATATTAGACCTTTTTTAGTGCACTTTTCTTAGTTGATGTTATCCTTTTTGTTGCATGTGTTGGTGAGTGAAAATTTACATGCTAAGATTCATTCTACTGCTGATCATTGCTTTAAAAGGCAAGGATAAGATAGTGTGATGAACATTTAATTAGCAACACCGTTGAAGCCCAGACCTACACATTCTCAGAAGATTCAAGACCAAATAAACTGGTTTTAGTATGAGATTCTTGTTGGGTCCTCTATTGGATTCAGATCTGCATTATTCTGGAACTATATTATTACACTAATTTACTTACAAATGAATGAAAAGAATAAAAATAAACGACACAATATTTATTGGAAAAAGAAAATGAAGTTGCTTCAGTTCCTTTTTGGATAGATGAATAACAACAGTTATGAGATGTATTTCAGTGTCTTTAATATAGTGTTAATAAACTTTCTTCTTAGTTGAGATCTGTTGTTATACTTGATTAGTCCAACTGTTAACCTTCACAATATCTTATATATATGGCACAAATAAGAATTTATACTAAATTATATAGAATAAATCATTTGAAAAAAAGAATAAAAAAAGAATTCCATTCCTCAATGTTACTGTCAAAGACAAGATTGGTCCACTCTGCCATAATTACCTCCATGATTTCAATCTTATAATTTTGTTTGTGTTCTATTTTTTGTTTGGATTACAATCTTCTGCAAGGTTGATGAGTAATAAACAAATTTCATAGCTTAATTTGTGAAAAGGTTATTTTGGGCAAGACTTATCCACCCTACAGAAGCATATGTTTGATACTTTGATAATCTATTTCTCTATATGCCTATGTTAGGATTCCTACATCAATTTGAATTTTGGCCTTAACTTTCACCTGGTAAAAATGAACGACATGCAGAATTACAAGGGTCTGACAATGTCCATATAAAAAATTAAAACTAGTCATTTTATTCTGATAGATAAATCCATTATTGTAAACTACATAATTAAATCAAGTTCAGAATCTGTTGTTATACTTAATGTGCTTAAAATACATAGATAATAACAAAGAAGGAAGGTAGTATAAGAGCAATACTGTTATTTTACGATGTGTAGGATAACTTTAGGAGAAGTTAGTATTGGAGTCATCTGATAACTTAAGATATGTATGATAATGTTCCAGTTTCAAGCAATTGTTTGCAACGGTATGGTAAATATGACGTTAGTTTAGGTTGAATAAAAGGTGAAAGCCTAAATTTGCACCCATTGTTTAGTTGAATTATGAGAGGCTTATTACATATTGGTATACGCGGGGTTCCATCACCCACACTTTAAATTTTGCATTTTGGCAACAAGTTGGTAATTTCCTTCATAGCTTTTGTGTGTCCGTTTTTAACTTTGCTCAAACTTTGTTTCTTTTTGCTTTGCATTTGAATCTATGTCGGTGTGGGTAAACTCGATGATATAGGTGTGGGTAAATTTTGTTTGTTTTGGGTACATTTTTAACTTTGCTCAGCCTTTTGTTTCCTTTTGCTTTTCATTTGAATCTATGCCGGTGTGGATTGAACTGGTGTATACAAATTCAAGAATTACATCCTTTAATAGGGTTGGTGAGCTCCAGTTTCTTTCACTATGGTAACCAATTTCCTCATTCAAAAACAGTTAATTGTTGAAGAAATTTCTACTAGCCAGGAGCTTCCATGTTACACTTGTCATGTACAGAAAGGCACACGAATTTAACATTTACCAATTTTCTGCTTATGTGGCGAAGGCATTTTCTGCTCATGCTTTTAGGGCCTCTACCTTTTAAAAAAAATAAATGTTGTGATGCCACTGTCATGAGAAGGTTATTATTGCGTATTTGAAATATTCTTTGGCCAGGAGCAAGTAGTGCCAATGGGTCATAAGCCGCATTTCTCCGTACAAAAACTTCCCACCTTGGGCCAAAGTGGGTCCGCCACTCTTCCTGTGCAGTGTAATGGGGTAGATATTGCTTGACCCCAAGATGAGCTGTTTCACAGAATTCTAGAATTATTTTGTTCTGAGTTAAAATATGTTCTAATCCTGTAGTTCCCGTTGAAGAGGGAACTGCAGAGGACTGGAAATGCGACTAGGTAGAAAATATCTTCATCTGGAATGACAATAGAAGTTCTGTTATCCCACCTGACATCAGAATTACAGCATTCAATCAGTTAACAGCCATAATATTCTATAGAGATGATGATTTGAGTGGTGAAATGGTTACTTTGATTTGTTTACTGGATAGATGAGGATAGGGACTTTGCTTGTTTCTGTGAGGATATTGCCAAAAGACCTCATTAGCAAAATCTTGTATCTTGCTTTTTGGGATAAAAAGATTGAGCCATGGATGTGGAACTTCCCACAAGCCTCTTGACAAAAGTAATATAAGCTCGGACACATGAACTCTGTCCAGGAATTCTACATATGTAACTTTTGACAGAAAAAGTGTTGATGCTATATAGCTTAATTGAGACATTAAGTTTTCAATTTCCTGCATAATTAAAATGTGTCAGTATCAAATAATTCATATGATCTTCAGTCTCATCTTGGTGGAAATATTTAGCCAATTCCTGAGTTGAATTGGCTCGCTTGAACTGGGTCTTGCTGATTAAAGGATGACCTCCAGTTATTCAGGAGACCTTTCCTGTTTATGATCACAAACCCTTCAATGTAATTAAATGTCTTTTCCCACAGATATTAGATTTTCCTAGTCAGTTGCAAATGTGGCAAAATCCGAGTACAGCACCCTGATCCATTTTACCTGCTCAAGATGGAGACTTGTATTACAACTGGTACTCTCTACTATACCCGAGATTTAGATATTGTTTCACCTAAATAATTTTATTTTTTTACCTTGCATGGTGCTGGCTCCAGCGCTATCCTTGCTCGGGTTATAATGCCAAATTGGCCAAGTCCTCCTAGAACACGGTGAAAGAGATCACCGTTTTGCTTCTCCGAACATGTTACAACCTCCCCTTTTCCTGTGCACATTTTGGCTTTACCTTTCAGTAAGCATTCATTGTATGCAAATGATAAACTTGTTCTAGAGGGATAATTGTAAATACAGTTTTTCCATGAAACAAAGCTCAAGTGAGTACCACTGGTCACCTGCAATTTCAGTATCTTATGATATTTAAACCAAAAAAGATAAAGAAAAATATACTGTTAATATAATTTGCCCATTTCTCATTCAATGTAATTAACACATGACGGTTGACGATGGTTTGATTTCCTATGATGTTATATATCTATATCATATGATGATGCTTTTTTATTTTTATTTTTATTTTGGACGAACCTATTACAACATCCAGCTGGTGGACAAGGCTTGATCTGGGGACTCATGCCAAAATGCCTGCCCACTGACCCCTGCATTAGACAGAGTACCGCCAACCGGTAGATGTAGGTAGTCTGTCCAACAAGTAGGCGCTAACCCATATTTCAGGCTTTCATGCAGGATAAACTCCCTCTCAAGTTGTGGCTAACAGTTAGGAAGAGAAACTTGTGTTTATGGTTTAGGATTTTTTTTTTATCAGTTATGTGAAGTGGACTCCAACAATAAAGTTCAACTACACTTTGACTACAAGAAGGCAGGCCCTTCACTGTTTAGAATGAATTTCTTAATTGTTTCGCCCCTATGCACTTTAATAAATTGATTTATTTATTTATATATATGCTGAAAAAAGTATCTTAATCATTGTCTTATGGTTCGTGTAAATGTATAAATTAATCAATATTTTTGCCATTTTCTTAGAGGGAGGACGCATTTGGAATCCTGAACAAGTGTTACCACTTTTGGAGCTGAAAACTATAGTCATTACAAAGAATCACTGATGAATTTTATCTTCCACTAATCCCATTACTCATTTTATCTTGCTCATCCCTGCGGTAGTAATATATATAAATTCACTTTGGATTGCAGTGCATTGATGGACTGTTCAGGATGTGAGAAATGTCGTCTGTGGGTCCAGCTTCAGTTCCTTGGTCTTGGTACTGCATTTCAATTCTTTTTTCTGTCGATGGTCGGGAACAGTTGGGTCAGGCTGTAAGTATCTCCTTAGTTAACTTGAAATTTCAAATTCCAGTTCTCTTTAAGTTGGGTTGTCAGCTTTTAATTCATGTATTGATATTTTATTATAATAATTGTATCTAGAAGATTATATGAAAGAAAAGTAACTTATAAGCTACTATTATTTTTTCTCCAAAATAATGAATACTTCTTATGGTGACAAAAACAAATAAAGAGGAATATAACATGCCACCTTGGTCTGCATGAGCAAACATTCTGGGTTGAGACTAAACCATATTTATGACAAAACAGATTTTTGTTTTCTTATTGTTGGGGAAAGGTGGTTTTTCTTCATAGTTGGCTCATTAAACCTATTCTTTTAATATAATTGGATTTATTAGTTTTCCTTAACGTTGTGCAGTCTGTTGATATTGTCAAATACACGGATGAGGAGTATGGGCAGCAACATGAGATATATATTGATGGTGTATGCCAATGCCGATGAACGGTCCCACATAAATGGGAGAGTTATGGAGCTTGGTATTTAGTGGTTTAGTTTGGTGGATATATAGTAGGGTTAAACAATGTTATAACAGTCACGTTTATCTAGTATTTAATTTCAACGCTCAGTTTGTACTTGATATGAGAATATGATGCACCACCTCAGTGTATATATACATATTTAAGTGGGATGAGTTGATGGATTTTATTTGTATTAGAGATGCTGATGGAATATATTTGTATTAGATGAGTCCACTATATTATTTGCTCAATGTGTACAGGAATGTTCAATTTGAAAGAATGAAACAAGAATCAGTTGAATGCTTGTTTTAGGAACCAAAAACGAGGCCTGTAACGGACAAGCCTAGGCGGTTTAAGAAATACTTTTCCTGGCGTTCTTGTAGTCGCTGCAACTGACTGCCTGAACCAAATTGATCTATAGCGGCGAGTACAAAATCGCCGCTTCATATGAATTTCCAGCGATTTTATAGTCGCTGCTATACAGGCCCAGAACCATAACATCTATTGCGGCGAGTACAAAATCGCTGCTATCGATCACTTTCCAGCGATTCCTAAGTCGCTGCAAATGCGCCACAGAACTATACACTCTATAGCGGCGACTATAAAATCGCCGTAAATTCATATGAAGCGGCGATTCTGTTCTCGCCGTATCTGAATATCCAACAGCAAATTCAATTGCAGCGATCTATAATTCACTGGTAATAGTTTATTTCCGGCGAATAAACTTCGCCGCAATTGAGGTTCAAGAACCATTATATATTGGCGGCGAATTTATTGAATCGCTGCCAATATATATTACCGGCGATTTTTTATTTTTTAGCAACGCACGAAAATCGCTGGGAAAAATCTTTCCCAACGATTCCTAACTGAAACGTAGACAGCAAATGCAGCGATATACTTTTTATTTCTGGCGAAAATATATCGCCGCTAAAGGATGTCTATCCCGGCGATTTTTGGTTACCGTTGCGGTAGATCAGAAGCAGAGGCTTAATACCGGCGATTATGCAGCGATTTTAAAATCGCTGGCAAAGATCGTTGGCAGCAAAAAGTGTGGTTTTTCCCAGCGAAATGTATTGCTGGGAAAGGTGGCTTTCCTTGTAGTGAAGGTGCTTTCTTGTTTTTATTTTTTATGTGTATGTTTTGTTGACAATCCTTTTTTTTTTTTGATAGAAATAGTCTCATTTCATTAATGGTCCGAAGTTACAACTGTTGACTTATCAGTACATGGATAATCCAAACTTTAAGCCAAACTACGCAGCAGCTCTGGGGCTTCTCCATACACAAATTACATTGTGACGGACATTGTCTTGACTTCTAAAAACTTTCTCAACACAGAGAAAGCGTTCTGTATAAACAGAACTTGCAGGCCCCTTCAATCCTCCTAAGGAGGATGAGTATGGGACACAGCTATGGACATTAAATCCAATAGCCTATTCTAATAAATTACATACTAAAAAAACGAAACAACTACAACTAAACAAACTAACAACAAACAGGACCGCAAGCACTGGTGAGAACCCGGACGACACGCCCACCGCAAGCATCGGCATCTCGAGCCCAGACTGAGCGAGTACCCAGTTAACGTACGGACCACAACAGCCGGCCGTACGATCACCAGCTGTAGCATCTCTCACCACTCTCGAATAGCTCTTGCCCCAGATTACGTCCGATCCAAAAGCTCAACCACCTCGCTCGGGTCAACAAAACAACAACCAACCAGAGAAATAAAACAACACAAATACTGAGAAAAAAACACTGAAAACAAAGGGCAGCCAATATCAAAATGCGGGTGAACAGTGCACAGGCGGTCATCTGTGGCGCTGCCGGACACTATTCATGCTGGGAGGAAAACCGTCGGTCACTCTTCGAAGGTCCGGAGTCAGAGAATCCGCAGAAACCGCGCGTGGCGTTAGCAGATGGCTCCTTGGTGGCGCGTGAAGGCCACGTGCCGGCTGGATCCGAAATCTTCGTCCCGCGAGTGCGGGTTACGCGCCGCTCCGATGGACGCCGGATTTGGTTGACTTGAAGATCGGCGGCTGGGCGTCCTACCGGTGAAGCGCGTGTAGGAGGTTGACGGCTGGAACGACTCGGACGGTTCTCCTCCTTATTTGGCCTGAAAAAACAAAAAGCACAGCAAAAACTATAGACTAAAAATAAAAGGGACAGGGGGGAGGGGGGANGTGAGTTTAGTCTTTGACTGGACTACTTGTGATGTATTCAGATGATGTGGAATTATAGAACATGGTTTCTTTGATGTATCAGATAAAGGGTCATGGCTTGGTTTTTCTCCCCCAAAGTTGCATTGATTGGTCTACTTTTGTCTCTTGGCTTGGTTTTTCCCCCATAGTTGCATTGATTGGTCTACTTTTGTCTCTTACTTTCCTAATTGTCATCGTGCGAGTTTACCTACTTCTATTGGCTTTTTTTTTTTTTTTTAGTTTGATGCCTGAGCCATATGATTTTAATGTAGAACATTATACTTACTTGCAAATCCAGAGCAAGTGTATATAGGTTACGTAGCTAAACTTAAACAAAATTGTTCTTTCAATCCTTTTGTTGAATATTTTGGTGTTGTATGATTTGGTTAATGAGATGTGTCAGCAGGTTCACTCTGCATAAAGTAATGGCACCGATAAGTTATATATAATTTGTGCACCTGAATATCTTTTTTAAAAGCATAGTTTCGAAGATATGCAAAATGATTGACTCCTTTTGAGGAAGTATATCTCACTGTTTTTTTTACAAGTAAATTAAATTGGGGGCACACTTGAGAAATGATAGCTATTATATTAAAGGTATTGTAGAAGTACAAGGACGTGTGAGACCCCCAATGTACGACCACATTTATTGTCTAATGTGCATTTCTGGATTGGTCAAATGTATGGCTTTTTAGTTTCCATTACGTACAAGGTATCTTAATCAACCACACTATTTTATAAAGCCTAGAAATATGCAATAGGCAAATTCGTATACAAAGGTTTTGTATGGAGCCGCGCCTCCCCGGGGGGTGGGGGTTGTGCTCTGGCACGTAAACACTAAAACTGTGCTTGCAAATGCATGTCTCTTATAAAGTTTTAAGCAGTAGTAATTGTATGAAGTTGGCGTAGCGGAAGACGAAATAAAATCATGAAGAAGAGCTGTCTTCTTGGAATGAAAACTGGAATCAACTTTATTGATAAAACTTCCCAACTTTGACAATAATCATAATAGAGTAATGTTGGTGGGCTGCCCAGCTTTGACCGTTGGGCGTGCCCACCAGTGTAAATTCCGCTTTTTATGATTTTTTCTCTTTTTTATTTATATTTTTTAAAATTTTTAAAAAATAAAAAAATATACCAATATCCTAATAGTCACTTACTTAATTAGTAAGTAAAAAAAAAAACATAAGCGGTCAAAATGAGAGGACAAAGTGAGGCGGTATAGTAGCATTATTCAATCATAAAAATCCCTTCCTTCCCACTCACAGATTATTTGTAAGAGGAGACTAATAATAAAGGAAAGTTTATTGTAATGAAAAAAATACCATAAGAGTGCAATAAACTAAAGAAAGAAATAGAACCACAATAGGAAAGAAAACATAGTAGCAATCCATCTTATTTGCTATGAAAAAGGATAGAAATCGTGGAGAATATTGAGCTGCGTTGGTGCGATCCGAACATGCTATTCTTGGTCATTCATTGGCAATTTAGCATCTTGCTTGTTGACGTCCTGCATCAACTCGCCCTCCCTTGGAAGAAGACTCGACCTCGAGTCGTTGTTGCTATAGAGTGGCTCATTTGGCGGATGATACTCGTATAAATCTGCCACATTAAAGGTTGATGAAATTGCCATATTTTCTGGTAGCTTAATCGCATAAGCGTTATCACTGATTTTCTTAAGGACACGAAATGGACCACACTTCTTGTTATGCAGTTTGCTATATGTACCCGATAGTAAATGCCCCTTGCACAAATAAATCATGACCAGATCACCCTTTGCAACTGTTTTAGCTCGCTTATGCTTGTCAACTGCTGCCTTGTATTTTTTGTTGGCCTTTTCCAAATTGCTTCGAACTTTCGATTGGACTTGCTTAATTCTTGAAGCCATATTCTCAGTTGCTGCACTGAAGCCTGGTAGCTTAGGAAGGGGAACCAAAATTGAGAGACGTTCCAAAATTCCTCCACAAAGTTACCCAAAAATGGTTGAGGAACTAGTGTCACGGTCTGAAGTGATGGTTTTGGGGACACCATCCAAGCAAACTAGTTCTTTAAAGAAAGGTGAGCGACATTAGACGCATTCGACGTCTTTCGGCAAGGTATGAACTGTGCCATTTTTGAAAATCTATCAACCACCATGAGGATGGAATTAGCTCCTCGTTGGGTTCGAGGTAGACCGAGTACAAAATCCATGTTCAAGTCTTCCCAAATATTCTCTAGTACGGGTAGTGGCATGTTGAGTCCTGTGTTTTAGGACTGCCCCTTCCCCCCTTGGCACACAGGGCACCACTGCACAAACTTGCCCACATCCTTCTTTAGTTGAGGCTAAAAGTATCGTTCAGTCACCAGAGAAATGGTCTTGTCCCTTCCCACATGTTCTTTTAAGCCTCCTCCATGAAGCTCTCGGATAAGGTGCTTGCGCAAAGAAGTTTGAGGGATGCAGAGCTAGTTTCTGTGGAAAAGATAGCCAGCATGAACGTGAAAATCTTCCGCAACTTGTCCATTCGAGCACTTGCTCCATATTTCAGTGAAATCCAGATCATTGGCATATAATTCTTGCAGTTGCTTAAAGCTTATGAGTCCAACTTTCAAAGTCACTAGTAAGGCTGCTTGGCGGTTGAGGGTGTCGGTTACCTTGTTCTGTTGTCCTGATTTATGTTTCAACACCTTGGTAAATTTTTGCATGAATCCGATCCATCTTGCATGCATTTGGCTCAAGTTACTTTGGCTGTTTATAAATTTCAAGGCATGATGATTGTTGTATAAAACAAATTCTCTTTGGATCAAATAATTTTCTCAATGTTTAAGAGATCGAATAACAACGTAGAATTCCAATTCGTAAGTCATCCACTTCCACTAAGACTAATTTAGCTTCTCACTGAAAAGTTCTACAAGTCGACCTTCTTGGGATAGAACTGCCCCAATGCCCACTATAGATGCATCACACTCCACTTCGAAAAGCATTTCAAAACTTGGTAATGCTAGCACAGGCACCATAGACAGCCTTTCTTTTATTAGAGCAAAACTGGCTTCTTGTTTTTCTTCCCAATGGAACTGTCCCTTCTTCATGCACTCTGTGATGGGAGCTGCGATGGAACTGAAATTCTTGATGAACCTTCAGTAAAAGGTTGCGAGCCCATGGAAACTGCGCACCTAACCAATAGTCATAGGTCTCGACCACTGTCGGATGGCCTTGACTTTCCCTTCATCCATGTGAATGCCCTCTACACTTATCACATACCCAAGGAACAATAGTCGGTCGCTCATGAATGTGCATTTCTTGAGGTTGACAAGCAGCTTGTTGTCTCGCAACACAGATAGAACCTCTTGTAAATGCCCAACATCTTCTTCCTCATCTTGGCTATAGAGAAGAATGCCATCGAAATAAACGAAGGCAAACTTCCCAATGAATGCCTTTAGCACCTGGTGCATAACCCTCATAAAAGTGCTTGGTGCATTAGATAAACCAAATGATATCACCAACCATTCATATAGGTCCTCTTTCGTTTTAAACGCTGTCTTCTACTCATCATTGGGCCGAATTCTAATCTTATGGTACCCACTCCATAGGTCTATTTTTTAGAACTCATTAGACCTGCAAGCATGCCAAGCATATCAATTAAATGAGGAATGAGAAATCGATATTTTACCATGATCTTGTTGATGGCGCAACTGCCCACTCACATCCTCCAACTTTTGTCTTCCTTTGGTGTGAGCAACACTGGCACGATGCTTGGACTCATACTCTCCCTGATTAGGCATTTTTAGAGGAGCTCTTCCACTTGGGTTTGAAGAATTTGGTGCACATTGGGACTCATATGGTAATGAGACAGATTCAGAAGGCTTACTCTTAAGAACAAATCGATGTGGTGCTGGACATATCTCATAGGAGGCAGCCCCTCGGGTAGTTCCTACATCATGATGTCTCCAAACTCATATAAGAGGTGATGCACTTGTTGGGGAACATCGACTGCTTCTACTTCGTCACCTCCTTTGACCACAAGGGTCCAAACTTCCCCTGCCTCCTTCGCATCTGCCATGAATTGCACTTTAGAGATCGTGAGGAAGGAGGTCTTTTTATTTGCAATAATTGAATCATGTGCCTTGCCCCCTGTAGGAACCAATACTATTTTTCGCCCCTACCACAAAAATGAATACATGTTCTCTCACCCCTTGTAAAGAGCATCCACATCAAACTACCATGCGCGTCCAAGTAAAATTTGACACACATCCATCTCCACCACATTGCACAACGCCTCATCCTTGTAAAATTTCCCAATAGAGAATGGAACTCAACAAAGATTATTCACACGAGTCTTGGACCATTTTCGAATCCAACCGATTTTATATGGTCGTGGATGTTTCTCAGTTTTTAAAGCAAGTACAGTGACAAGAGCTTTAGATACAATATTTTCACAACTTCCACTATCTATAACCATGTTACATACCTTATTGTTGATAATGCAACGTGTTTTGAATATCAACTACCTTTGATTTTCCTCTTCAGGTTTTCGGGCCAACATTACCTGCTGTATGACACAGTTCACGGGTTCCCCTTCATCGCCTTCCACGAGTTCCCCTGCTTCTTCACCTTCGTTGTTGCCCTCGTCTTCTTGACCTCCCTCTTCCCCTTCAATCATATGTACTGATCGTCGTGTAGGACACTCATTAGAGCGATGTCCAGGCTAATTGCATCAAAAACATTTTCCCAACATAGGGGCCTAAAATAAGGATTATTGCTGGTGTCGCTCCTTGGCACTAATGGGGTGGTCGGTTCTCTCACTGCTTGGTTGTTGGTGTTTCCCTTTTGAGGTCGACTAGACAAACTTGGTTGTGAATTGCTTGGCCGAAGTTGTTGATCAACTGCCTTGGTGGGTGGAGTAAAAGACGGTGCTCTAGACTGTGGTTAGGACAATTGTAGCTCAATTTTTAGAGCTAAGTTAACAGCCTCCGATAACGTCCATATGGTATGCAATGAGACTTTGTCTTGGATGGCCTGGCGCAACCCTCCCACAAACCTCACAACCTATTGCCCCTCTATTTCGAAAATATTGTTGCGCAAGTTCAATCACTAAACTCTTCCGTGTAGTCGCTAACAGTTCTCATGCCTTGCCTACAGTTTTGATACTACTAGTACAAAATCTGTTCATAATATGGGGGTAGGAACCTAGCTCTCATCAATCGCTTCATCTTCGGTCATGCTCTCACTAGTTGTTTACCCTGTCGTCGCCTATTGTTTTGCCTTTGTTCCCACCACGTCGATGCACCACCACACAATTTATATGTCGCTAACTCCACCTGTTGTGCCTTAGGGGTCTGCATGTAATAAAAAAAAACTTCTACTTCCAATAACCAATCAAGAAATCTCTCGACATGGAGATGTCTGTTATTTTGGTTCGACCCCCTTCTATTAGCTGGGCCCTCTCCTTCAAAGCAAGCGGCCTCTTCATCACTAGATGAGTCATCTGGTGCTTGATTCCGTCGCCTTGGTATGAAGCCACGGTCTCCATGTGGGTTATCTCGATTCCTCCTATTTTCCTGATGCCCATTGCCACCAACATGAACGTTGGTAACGGCTCTTTGGATTTCCTGCAGCATCCTTTCGATCCCCTTGAATCGTTGTTGGTTTTGTTGATTTTGTGGCTGGATAGAAGCACAAAGGGTTGGTACTCCACGCCCTTGATCATGGGGTTTACCTTCCTCTCTTACCATCGTGCCAGGCACAACCTTACTCTGATGCCAAATTGGCATAGCGGAAGACGAAATAAAATTATGAAGAAGAGCTGTGTCTTCTTGGAATGAAAACTTGTATCAACTTTATTGATAACACTTCCAAACTTCAACAATAATCATAACAATCCCTTCTCTTCCCACTCACAGATTATTTGTAGGAGGAGACTAACAATAGAGGAAAGTTATTGTAATGGAAAAATAACACAGGAGTGTAATAAACTAAGGAAAGAAACAGAACCACAATAGGAAAGAAAATAGAGTAGCAATCCATCTTATTTGCTGTGAAAAAGGAAAGAAATCGTGGAGAATATTGAGCTACACTGGTACGATCCGAACAGTCTATTCTTGGTCATTCGTTGGCAATTTAGCAGCTTGCTTGTTGACATCCTGCATCAGAAGTTTATGATTCTTGCGAAAGCTTTATAACCATGTCAAAGGACTTCACGGTCCAACCACCAACTGTCTTGATGTGAAGTAAGTTGACTATGAATGATAGTTTTGAGAACTTTGCACATGCAGGATAAAGTGGCCGTCGTGCATCGGCTACCAACTCCTCGAAACTAAGGTTTGTTGGAGGATTAGAGGTGTCTATATCATCATCTCCGTCTGCATTTGCATCAGTTCTAGTTGAATTATCCACAAACGACCCCACCTGAATGTCTTCGAACATCTCGTCAACATTATCAATATAGTCGTTATAAGCCAATGCATCATCACCTTCATCATCCGAAAATGTAGCATCATGGAAATGATCATCTTCCCCATGGAATACCCATTTCGTATAAGTTGCATTAATCCCTATGATGAACAAATGATTGTCGACCAGACTAAGAGGGTGAAAAGCTCTATTTTGGCATCTCCTACATGGATACCTAATGCGATCAAATCCACGTGCATTGGCTTGAGCCATCGCCATCAATTGTCTAGCACCTTCACCTTATTCATTGGAATCCAATCTATCTTCGATATGCATCCAACCCTTATCCATCTAATGCAGGGAGGGAAAAGGGTAGAAGTTAATAAGGGCTAATAAACAAAAAACTATAAATTCCACCAAAAAGGCAACAACGGATTATCTTATGACACTACATTGACTGTGTACCCAGATATGGAGAAGCCAAAAAAGGATAGCTTCAAAAACTAGGGAACCGTGGGGTAGTTGGTGTTCAAATGAAGTAAAATGAGCTTATGGATGGGATTATGGAAGTCAATTCGAATGGGTTGGGGGGGGGGGGAGTTTGTTAAAGCTATCTGCAAATTTAAGGTGGAGGACGGATCAAGAATTCACTTTTGGCTGTGATAATTGGTGTGGAGAGTTAACTCTCAAGGATGAATTTCCTTCACCTTTCAGATTGCAAGGCAGCAAGATCTAACAATGGCCGATTCATTATCTTTTTTGAATAATTGTAGTCAATGGATTGTTTACTTTATGAGATATCTATTAATTATATAAAAGTCGAGTTCGAATTGATGACTTGGCATCATTTCCGCAATATTCGATTAAGCATGCAATTGTTAATTTCTTGACACCGACTCCTTAAGTAAAAATCTAAAGCAATCTGTAGAATTCATGACATGGCCTCCAGTCCGCAAAATCCGGAATTAAATGGTGGGGGAAACCTGACTTGGCAAATTAAATAGATGGGGGAATTGAATTGAAGCGATGGTTTGAAATGATGAGAGGTAGCAGTTGATAGAACCAAGCGGTGGTGTTTTTTATTCTTCCATAATAACCAAGCGTGGTGTTGACAATATTAAATAAAAATGCCAATATTATTTTACATATTATTTCTAACTTCAACCTATTGAAGAATAACTTAAATTCTCATAGACATGTAATTGTGTAGACAATATTAAAAATGCCAATATTATTTTACATGTTTTTTCTATCTTAATTTCACGCTTGCATTCTCTTCAATAGGTACACTAATTATTCATATTTTAATCCTATTATTTAACTTGGACATACTTTCTTTACAAAGTGTCAAGCGGTGCATGCAAATCTCAAATGGCAACCTAATAATGGTTAACCGAATGGCAAGCAGCAACTGCCAACTCAAAAAGAAACCGAATGGCAAGCACCAACTGCTTCACAATTAAAAGCAGTTTTCAAAAAGTCTTCAGTAAGTTTTCTGCATTCAAGAACAAATCGAAGAAAGCTCATCACAATTAAAAGCAGTTTGCTGTAGTTATTCCTCACCACCAAAGAAAAGTTATTTCTTCCACTTTATTATTCACTCTCTCTATCTCTCAAATAAAGTGAGGCCATGCCACTGTTGTATCTGCTTTCAATTGTTCTCTCGGTTGTGGATGTGCTGAAGTTCAAAGGGAAATTAAACAGGTGAGTCCAACTGCCTTTGTATGTTTATGATATGTATTTTATCTATGCATTACACATGTTTGTTCATAGTCCTAAGAAATGAATTCAAAAATGTGTGTCAGTGTATAAACACAATCTATGCAATATGTTATGAATCTGTATAAACACAATTTAATATTGGGAAATAAATTAAGGTCTCTAGCATCTACCAAAACCCAAATCCCAAAAATAGATTCAAATCAGAATTTAAGAAAAACCCAATGATCCCGATCCAAACCCAAATCCAATCAAACCCAGATCCACAAAATACATGTTCATGAATATATAGACATACTTTATAGCAATGTGTGTGTGATTGCTTTAGATTGGTTAATTTCTTCTTCCTTTAGATAACACAGGCAGTATATGCTCACATGAGTCACATTACCTAAGGGAAGAAATGTTACTTCACCATGGTAGTGTTGATAGTGTTGATTTTAACGTATTTTTCCATCTTTCCAATAATGGTTTTACCCAACCTAGCCCAAATGCATGACATGCCTTATAATCAACAGAACATATAACATGCCAAGTAATAACTTCAAATCAGATTTATTAACACACAATAAACACAATAAAACACAATCAGATTTTTCAAACATTCCAAAATTATTAAATATAAACTCTAAATCAGATTTCCAAATCTGTAAAAGACCTTACATCCTAAATCCAATTTATTAAAAGACAATAAAATTATAAACCCTAAAACAAAATTATTAAAACACAATAAATCCAAAATCAGATTTATTAAATACTCCAAAATTAAACAAAGGTTACAACAAGAGTTATCAAGAAAGAAAAAACAAAGAAAAAGGTCATAACCTGAAGTGGAGAGGAAATTACACAGCATCTTTAGAAGGTGCAATGTATTTTTCTTCCCACAGAGGATGCAAAGGAGATGTTTGAATTTTGAGTCCTAAAATTCTTGAGTCTTGGCAGGTGTATTTTTCATATAATATGAGATCCTAGCTAAGTATTCTATGATTGCCCCATTTTTATATCAAAACATAATACAATTAACCTTCTTTGTTTTATATCACTACTTACCTTCACAAATCATATAAATATTTTTTGTTTTTATAAGTACAAATCATATAAATATTTTTTGTTTTTATAAGTACAAATCATATAAATAATTACCAGGGTTATCCCAAGATAGATTATTAAATGATAAACTCTATTCATCATATACAAGCAAGCTTACCACATGTCTCTCTTCGTTATACATTCCAAAAGGCTTAAGCAAAAATATAAGAAAACAACACCATCCAATTACTAAATTTTAAAACAGAAAAAAATAAAGTATAAATAGTAGGCACAAAAGCAATGAATCCACCTCTGTGCGCAAAATACGATAAAATCAACACTATCAACACTACCATAGTGTAGACCATTACTTAAGACACAATAAACACAATAAAACACAAAATCAACAGAACATATAACATGCCAAGTAATAACTCCAAATCAGATATATTAACACACAATAAACACAATAAGGTTTTTCAAACACTCCAAAATTATAAAATATAAACCCTAAATCAGATTTCCAAATCTGTAAAAAACCCTAAATCCTAAATTCGATATATTAAAACACAATAAAATTATGCAAAATAGATGAATTAACATTTTACATAGAAACCTTAAGACCATTGGTCTCCAACAAAAGAAAAAATCACATTTCCAACCTTACAAACTTTTGCAAGATTCTTAAAAGCACAACTTAGACCCAAAATCATAAGGAAACCAAATCTTAACAGGTACCATTACCTGGTACGTATAGAGTTTCACTTTTAACTCTCAATCTCGCTCAATTGAAAGAAATACACAATATCCAATATTTGTATCTTATATCGATTTCATCTTATTGACACATTCTTCATATAATAACCCAAAAAAGTCGACTAAAGCCTACCACGATTATTAACAAAAATTAGTAGATTTAAAATTTTTTATCAAAACAGGGTCATCAAAGAATACTGGGATGCAAAGTTGAGGAAAAAACATTAAAGAATATTAGGCTGCAAAAATCTGCGTACTTTCTTCTCCCCAATTTTTTCACTAACGAAATAGAAACTAAAGAATAGAAGTTTAATTTAAAAAACAAAGAAAGTGAGAGACATAATTTATTAAGTTTCGTATTCACAGCTCAATTTTCCTCTAAAACCAAACAAAAAGCGGTACCTGGAGAAGCTTCTTAGCATAGTCCAAGACACCATCAGAGACTAGAACCACCATGTCCTTCTTCGGTCTAGTGTCCTTAATCATTTTCCCAAAGGTCACCGACTAGGAATCACGATTTCGAGTGAGAGAGAGAGAAAGGTCTGAGCAAAGAGAAAAGAGAGAGAAGTGAAGGACGGCGAGAAAGAAACGGCAGAGAGAGAGACGGCGGCCAAAGCTTCAAATAGAGAGTCACGGCGGCTAGGGTTCCCGATTTCGCATGAGAGAGAGAGAGAGAGAGAGAGAGAGTTCTGAGCAAAGAGAAAAGAGAGATAAGTGGGGTGAGATACGAATGAGAGGGGAACTAGATGCTTACCGACTAATATTGCAAGTAGTAATTGGTAAATTTTTTTATCTATTATATATGTTAAACTGTAATTACTAATAATAGCTAATAGTTTTATTTACCACTAGGAAATGAGTTCAGTTTATTCTATTAAGTTTATTTGTGATTTGATTATTATTTTTTTTGATAAGTTAATTTGTTTTTGATTTATTTGTATATATTAAGTTAAACTAATAATGATCTTTATCTGATGTATTTATATTCATTTTTTATCTTTAGTTATTTTGTTTTTTATCTTAGATAATTTGTTTCATAGTAACTATTGTCATGCATTTATTTGTGATTTAATTAATTTACTTATGTCAAGTTAAACTATTCATCTTTATCTGATGCATTTATGTTCATTTTTTTCTTTGTGATCATTTCTATTCGTCAGAAAAATTAAAAAAAGAAAATGCTAGACTAGCACGTAGTAGAAGACGAACGATTATTAATGATAATAGGAGTAGAGCAAGAATGCATTGTGATGATGAACAAAGTAGTGACAGTATAAATGATGGCATAATTGTGCGACGTAGAAGACGAATGATAATGGATTATATATGAAGTGGGGCAATTATGTGTGTTGATGGTGAATGAAGCAAAGATAGTATGGATTTAAAATATTGATGGAAAAACTACACGATTCAGAGAATATTTGATCCTGAATCTATAGAATTAAAGTCAATTAAAAATGTAATAATAACTTACACGATTTGGTATTTAATCATATTTTCTATCAAATTTTATATTTATAATGGTTTTACTTTTTATTGTTCAATCAATTCGTTGTGGGTGTTGATTAGTACATTGTTTTATACATAAATTTTTTTAACAATATTAATCTTATTTCAGGAAACTACTGTAGACATCGATCTCGACGTCAACTCAAATACAAAGGAAAAAGATAAAAAAAAAAAACTCTCAGGCTTCATCATCCAAGAGAAGAAAAATCTAGAAAAAATATTAATTGAACAATCGTGTTTCATATTAATTGTATCTATTTTACATTGCTCTAAATTGAACAGCCATATATATATGTATATATATATTAAATTTTTAATATTGTAAATTGACCATGAAATAATTATTGGCAAATTAAACTCTTATATATGCATGCTCCATTTTATATATATTTGATATATATTTATCAACTTATAGTAATTATTTAAAGTTATAAAATTCAATATAAAAAGCAGTCCGCGCATTGTGCGGGTTATATTATAATAAGTGAGGCACTTTTCTTTTCTTGCGTACGATGCTCCATTATTCTTCCATTTTAAAGGATTTGGCAAAGGAACTTTTAGAAACTTTTACGGCAACAAAAATGGCAAAAGCCTTCTTTGCAAACAGTGGATCAGAAGCCAATGATACTCAGATTTGCTTTGTTTAAGGAAGCATCTGACATCGAGTTGTGGGGAGAGTAATTAAATAAATCAATCATATCTCAAGTTCTAATATTCTCAAACAAAGATATAGATGTCACTCTCTAGCAAGATCTCATTCATGCATGTTATCTATAATTCTCAAGACAAATTTATCAGTAAATGTAAAATACATGAAGAAAAGAATATGATAGATATATTAACATGTGGATATTAACACGTGTAAGAGAAAATCATTTTACACTATAATCCTTTCTGTTTCAAGATTAACTCGACAGAATTAACCTCATGGTTGAACTAATCACCAGTAACATGGTCACACAAATGGGAACATGTATGATGCAGGTAAAGATGCAATTTTTGGCAAGTGGTGCCAGTTATTGTCGGCAAAGAAAACTGGTTTCGTCAAAATCTCGTGTAAATGATTGGGAAGTTAATGTAATTTCATATTTTTTTTTCAACAGATTATATGAGTTGATGATGAACCTGGAGAAGTGTTAACAAAGGATTGCTGTGGATTGTAGTCAGAATTTCATATTCTCAGTTCACTTCCTACTGCAAAAATTAACCTACCAAGGTGTGTGTGATGACCCTGGAAAAGTATTTGGAATGTTAAAGTGCCTCCTAAGATAGCTTTTTGTTGTTGGTTGGTGTCTCACGACCAAATTCTAACTCCAGAAAATAGTCGAAGTTACCACAAAGTCATTGTATTGTTGATTGGTGTTCTATATGCAAGAAACATGGAGAGCAAATTAATCACTTGGTTCTCCATTGTGAGGTGGATAAAATTTTGTAGAATGTAATTTTTGGAAAGATGGGTATTTCTTGGGTGATGCCAAAGCATTGAGTGTATTAAATAGCTTGTTGGAGGTATGTTGTGTTGGAGTTATTAAATAGCTTGTCTATGGGCTAAGGCTAATGTAATGAATGGTGATTATGTGTTGGAGTTATTCTAGTTTGTATTTTTGGGGTCGCAATATTCTCTACCATTTCCTCTGGTATATAAAAGTTTACTTGGCTCTGACATTTATGGGTAGATTGTACAACCTTCTTTGGGTTATATACTGAGTGTTAGTACTAGTTGTATAGGTTTTGCTTTAGACTAGTTAAAACAGTGTTAGGTGAGAATAAAGGCAAGTCCATATAGAAATGACTAATGTTGTTGGACTCAAAAGGAAGGAATGAAATGGGATAATCATTATACTTCAATTATGATTATGAAAGATGTTAAGACTTAAGTAGGAAAAATACCTTGTGTAAGGAATTTGCTGTCTGCAATAGATTACTTTGTAAAAATAGACAAAGGTCCTCTGTTGACTCCTTCATTAAATACTGAATGTTGCGGATGTCTTTGAGTTTACAACCAGCAATGGCGATGTTGTATGATGGTGTCCACACCTTACCCAAGAACACCATATGAAATCATAAGAAACTGTCTATGAAAATGAAGTGCAGTCACCATAATTACATTGGCAAAAGGCTTTATGTAACACCCACCAAGTCTGTGTTTTTATATTTTTGGGTTAGACGCATGATAAAGCCCACTTATTATTTTTTTCACTACCAGACTTGAGCCTAGATTTTTATAATGGCCAAACAGCCCAAGCCCGTAAGATCTTATGCCAGACTCCGCTGCATGCACGGCTTCAATCACGTCCTTTTCCTTCTGCATGCACGATTCACGTCCGTTTCAAACATTTCTCTCCTTCCCTCATCCCTAGGGTTTTGCTTTTAGTTTTCAACCACTTATATATATATTTTTATACGCTTAACCCTCATGCATGAAGAAGACCCAAGCTGCCGCAGCCTTCTCCTAGCCTACTACTCCTCTACAGTCATGGCTCCTCCACATTCAACGTGGCACACCATCACAGAAGGGTAGACCACAGCCTTGCCCAGCCCCACGAAGGAACTACAACCTCCGTGTTGTCTCAGTTTTCTCCCCAAAAACTACCAGCCTCCATCTCGCGTAGCCTTTCCGCACCCATGCCCACGACAACCACCAAGTGGCATGGGCATGAACCACCTAGTTGCACCTCCGCAGTTCACTTGTGCTCCACACTCTCAACCCACGGCAGCCCCTGTTTTTAGCAACCGAAACACAGCACGTCGAGCCACAACCCAGCCAACCACAACGCCAACTTTCTCTACGTCGTCATTACCTGCCTAGAAAACTCCGGCCGTTGCCACCCCGAGTCCATCGTTTGTTGACCTTCTCGATAAGCCTACGACCTCATTTCCTCTCACGCATGCACTCTTCGTCTCTCTCTCGTCGTTTTGTTTTTCTCTCTCAGTGCGACGCCGTCGGGACAGCCACCGTCCACTGCAACCCAGCTTCGCCGCGACCTCCTTCCCTCACAGTGAGCTTCTGTCCAGAGGCGGAACAGGAAATGTGGTTTGGGGGGTCAACTTACAAAAAAATAATTTTGGGGGGTCAAATATTAATTTTTATATAATCTATCTTATAAAATTACCTTTCAAAATTTAATTTTAATTTAATTTTCTTAAAGATTTTGGAAATTTTGGGGGGGGGGGGGGCCAAAGCCCCCAAAGCTCCTTAGTAGTTCCGCCCCTGCTTCTGTCTCACGTCTTCCCTCTTTTGTGAGTTTCGAAAATATATGGGTGTTTCTAAGTGTTGCAGTTACATATGTGAAGTTAGAGCGTAGGGGAAGATTATGGATTTTTGAGATTACTATTTTTCCCTTAAGCCAAGTAAGATTTGAATGTATATTTTTAAATGGGTTTTGAAGGGGCTTTGTTTTTAGGTTGGGTTTGGTTTTATGTTCAGCTTGCGTTTTCAAAAGCTTTTGTAGCTCAGACTTGGTCTTTAATTGAAGTTGAGTTGTGAGATGGATTTTTACAATTAAGGGATATTTTAAGGTTATGGAAATTTTTAGGTATTGAGGAATTAAAGTATATATTTTAGAAGCTTAGGCTTAAATGGCTTAAATTTGTGATTGTTTGAAAATTTAAGGATTTACGTGATTATTTTATAGGTGACGATTTATAGTTGACTTGATATTTTTGAGGAAAATTCTGAAAAAGCTAAGAAGTCTATGTAAGCGAGGTTCCTATGCTAAACTTTGCATAAAATAAAATGAACTAAAGTCCCTCTTGAAAAATATGCATGTTTTGTTATGAAAAGAAATATGAAATGACTTCAGTTATTTGTTTCTGCATTACTCATGAAATTCTGTATAAAAATAAAGTATTTTCTGGCATGACTGGTGTAGACATGAGCTTATTTCTGACATTTTATTTTTGAACTGTGCAAAAGAGAGCAAGTAAGAAGTTTTGTGCATAAATTATATTTTGTGATCTAATTCTGTTCTGTACTATGATATGATATGATGTGATTTCTAAAAACTTTTTGTATGACATTTTGAATCTGGGTTCGGTTTGTGGATGGTGATCTGTTTGACCTACCACGGGTGCTAATACTGGTTTCTATTTGGGTTGGTACCAACTCTTCTGTTTCTGGTGCATCCACTTTAGAAACAAAGTGGTTTTTTTTTGTTTTCTTTCCTGTGTGCACACTCGGGGCTCCGATAATAAATAAGGGGAAGATTCATATTCTGTTTCTGCTCGGTTAGCTACCTGGGTTTGCACAACCCTACCACGGGGGTTAAACATGGCCTTGGATGTGATACGATGTTCTGGTATGATGGTGGTCAGTTACGCTATGCAAAAGACTTTGAATAAGAATATTTTTTCAAAACTTTCACTTTGATATTTTTTATAACATGTTCTGATTCTGTATTCTGAAAGTAAAGTATTTTGTTATGTATTCTGAACTCTGTAAATGCTTATGCTTGCACATTAGTATATATTCTCTGCTTACTAAGTTGTTGATAACTTACCCCTTATCTCCAAATATTTTTTTAAATGATTTCGAATGATTCAGCTAAGGATCAGGATTATGGAACATGGGTGAGATGATTATTTAAGCATAGTGGATTACTCATAGAAGATTTTCTGAGAATTAGCGGATTTTATTAAGAGATTTTGTAGTATTCTAATGACTTTATTTTTTTGGAGTCTCTAAATATATTGATGGAATGTGAGTTTTAAGTTACAGGGAGTAACTCTCTGACCCCTTGCAAAATCAGGGTGTTACACTTTAAGTACAAGGCTATAGAACAGAGAGAGACTTTGAGAGAGAGAGAGAGAGAGCATGATAAATGACCCTATAAACTTCATACAATAAAACCAACAAAGAAGTATCTAAGAGAGATAATAACCTACAGTTTTAGTCTTTATTGATATTTGCCTTTGAAGCCGTGCTTGTAGAGGCTACTTCTATCAAAGAAGACAGCCCAAGCCATGAGATGGCATGTAAAAGAATGCGTTGATGATCTAACATGCATGAGGCATCTAGCGGATTCTAGGGTATGGAAAGACTTTGATCATAAACATGGATGGTTTTTTCAAGATCCTTGCACTGTTAGACTTGGTCTAGCGAGTGATGTGTTTAACCCACTCAATAACATGAGCAAACCATACATCATATGGCCAAAATTACTTGTGCCTTACAACTTGGCCCCTTGGTCATACATGAAAGATTCATACACCATGTTGTCATTGCTTATCAGTGTTGCATTGGCTCAAGCTAATATTCCCATCATTCTTTGTAAAGTAGAAATGATATTCCCTCCTACATTTTTTTATATCATGGTGCATATTGCTATTCATTTGCTAAAGGAGGCATTGCTGGCTGGACCTGTGCAATACATATGGATGTACCATTTTGAAGGGTACCTAGGGAAGTTCAAGCGGTACATCCACAATAGAGCCCGTCCAGAAGGCTCAATTGTTGAGGCATATGTTCATCTCAAGTGCCTTACATTTTACTCTATGTACCTTCATGATATTAATACTAGATATAACCGAGAGGAACACAATAATGATGTTCCTGTTGCTTCGATTGAATCGAGAAATGAGCCAATTTTATCTATTTTCTCACAAAAGGTACATTCATTGGGGAGAGCAAGCTCTCACAAATTAGCAGACACACTAATGGCCGAGGCCCAATGGTATGTACTTAATAATTGTACGGAGGTTGAGCAATACATAGAGTAAGTAGACCATTCTTGGATATCTAGTTTATTGATTGTTGTATAATGTTATTAGTCTATGCATAACGTTTAGAACATATATGCAAGGAGCACTATAACTTAATGAAAGAAGAGGACCAGAATAACATCGACCATAGGCACCAGAGTCAATTCTTAGTATGGTTCAAATCATGCGTAAGATACCAAACATTCCTTAAGTCTCTCTGTATCCCTTCATTAAATTAACTTAGTTGTAACTATGTTTTCTTCTGTGGTTCTATATGGTAGATTCAAGAGTTGTGTGCAATTAGTCCATGTGAGGTCACCAATAACATATACATTAGCATGTGGTCCAAATCTGTGGGTCACATCATACGAAAGAGCATGAAAGGCATCGTTGCACCCAAAATAGCACGATGAGGGTTCATGGCAAGCATCAAGGATCCCCTGTTGACTTCTACAGTGTGTTGCATGAGATTATAGAATTACGCTACATGGTTTGGCATACAATATACTTGTTTAGCTATGCTTGATATGACATTGGTGACCTGAGAAGGAGGATACGTGTCAGGGATCACTTAACGTTAGTGAATACTGCTAGGAAATGGTATAAAGATGATCCTTTCGCCCTAGTGTGCCAAGCGATGCAAGTGTTTTACCTAAAGGATCTGACATTGGTGGGAAGTTGGCAGGTCGTACATAAGATTACAAATAGGAATGTTTACAACATTCGCTCAATGACTACTATTGAGGCTGAGGATGATGATGACGAATCCTCTGGGGGTGAAGCAGAAGATGAGGGTCTCACTATTGTCAACAATTATCCCTCTATTATCATGAGTGAATCAGCCATGCCCGATCCATTGGATCGAGTCGATGAAGACCATTTGCCCGTTGATCCATCAATCATATCATGTTGAGACCCGTCCCAACTAGTTGACAATGATGTATTTATTGATGATGACCCACTTGACAATCAATTGGGGATGGGGGACATAAATGACGATGAAAACTCTAGTAGCGAGTCTGAGCATCTCTACATGATGAGGAGAGGGATGATGATGATGGTATTTCAGATTTGTATTCAATATTTGTCATTTAAGTTAAAAATTCATAATGTAGTCATGACTGAGTAGATAGATAGTTTATTAAGTTCAGAATTTTTTTATATATAAGCCCGATAATCGTCTTGGGGTTTTTTTAATCTATTCATTGCCTTCATTTGAAATCAACTAGGAAATGTATTGATATCCTATACTAGTAGACTTTGCGTATATGGTTCTTCACAGACGGTGCATGACTTAAATTGTCGGAATCGAGGAAGGTGGATAACATGTAGGTGTAAGAATAAAGTTGTAAAAATGACCGCTGGTGCAAAAGGTATTGTTTCTTCGACTACATGCACTCTACTTATTTGTTTTTAATTTTGTATGGGAGCATCAAATCTTCTCAATTGATATGACAAAATAGGTTAACCATACAGGAAAAATGGATGGGCTTAGAGCATTATCATTAGAGATCTAATGGGTAAAACTAAAATTAATTAGGTTCTAATACATTATTGATTGCGTATTAATATTGGTTCGTGACTTCTATTTCATGAGGTTGGGCATGTAGTAGTAAAAATAAGTTGGCACAAGGTTGGTTCATCCTGGGAGGTAGAGATTACATGGAACAACCTGGGCTTTTCACAATCATTCACAATAGGAATTATTGTGGGGGAAAATATTGGGGAAATGTCTCTTAACGGCCACTAGTTTTTGTGTTGTAAGGAAACTATTATGCCAACCAGTAAATCTGAACTCCTTCTTCTATGGGGTAACTGGTTTTCCATCAATAATAGATGTTATTAAATTGGAAATGATGGATGAAATGTTGTGGATCATTGTGGTAGATATTCCAATAGGAGTAAGAAGAAAACTGGTGGGATGTATTTATTATAAAGCTATCTTAGGTTAGGTTTGGATATTATAATTACTCATCTCTAAACTCTTTAGATGAGTATAGATGATTTTTGTATCCAAGCCATTTCGTGCAATCTTAAATATTATAATTCAGTATAACATTTGCCATTACATTCAGTATAATATGATCAACACCCGAAATGGCGCAAAATGATGCGGAACAGGATAGGTAAATTTATATAGCTTGCAGAGGCGAAGATCTACAAGCAACTTCTATATATGCATGTGAACTTTATTGATGCCCAAACTGTTCCCCATGCAGATTTGTTGCGTTCCAAGTTGATGTCCCTAATATGTACAGATTTGTCATACAAATTAGGCTCTAAGGAAAAAAGTATATGAAGGATTTAGAAGGGTAAAAGCTGAATTTTTTGTATTTTATATGTTAAAGTATAACACTTTACCTCCTTGCATTTTGCAGTTCATGGCCTAAAATGTCATATATGACCAACCATAGTCACAGAGTGCATTTTAAAGCATAAGTGAAGAAGCGGGAGATTAAAGGAAAGGGCGGGATAGTAAATTGTGTAAACCTGAAATGACACCAGGTGTCACTTCCAGCATCACAGCAGATGGTTTGATCTTTCATATTGGACATGAGCTGTCTGGTAAGTACGTTTTCTACTCCTTCCTTTTGGTTCTGGTATATTTTTGGTGGGTGAGTGTAGAACCTCTCTTCCCTGCTTCTGTTTTTGATCCAGCTTGGTAAAGAAGTTCCAGTTGTTAGGTCCTACCTGGGCACCCTTCCACTCAAGCTGCATAGAAAGGATTTTCTCACTGGTTTTGGGGCTCAAGTTTGACCTCTGCCACGCAACCCAGAGGTGACCAGGTTAGTGTTTTCCCATGCGAGGAGTCCTTCTCCAGGTTCTCCAGACTACATTTTTTTCACACCTTGTAGCATTGTTTTACACACTCTAGTATAAACCTTCCTGTTCAACTGATTTTTGTTATTTGAGGTTGGGATTATTTAGAAGCTTTGGTAGTTAGTTAATGAGCATTCATAGAAGTCTAGCAACTGATTTTTACTTGGCAGAAATTTATTAGTTTATAAAAAAAACTTAAGGAACACAGATGTGCCAGCACCAAAGGAGTATTTGTAAAAGTTCAAATTGGATATTAAAGACATCGTATTAAATGACCCAACTCTATAGGCTTGTAGTATGCTTAACCCAGGGACTAAGTCCTGCATGCTACTTAATACTTTTTCCTTCAAAATTTTTCCTCGATTAAACCAAGTCAGTAGAGGTTCTTGGCTATTTTTGCCTCTATTTAACACACTCAATGGGCTGTCTTAAGCCTACAAATCCTCTCTCTTTCTCTGGTTCTTAGGGCGAGTGTGGAGGTATTTTTTTACTACCGTTGTGTAGGTTTGAGGGTTTCTCTTCTGTGTGGTGGCCTAGTTTCTCTACCGTCGTGCAGGTTTTAGGGTTTCTCTTCTGTGGGGTGGTCTAGTTTCCTTTCTCCGAGGGGTGGTTATTTACTGGTATGGAGAGCGATTTATAGGAATTGTATCAGTGCCTGTCGCTGACGGAATATGAGAATGATGAGGTTGTGGTGGAAGTGGAGAAATTGGAGGAGTTGAATTGTGGGGTGGCAAGTGTTTAGTAATGTCATTGTTCATGGAGAAGCATTTTAACAAGGATGCATTTAAATCAACAATGTTGAAGGCTTGGCGACTGGTCCAGAGTGTTTGATTTCGGGACCTTAATTCCTTTTTATTTTTGGTTGAATTTGAGAATCTCCGAGATAAAGAGAAGGTGGTGTGTGAAGGCCCCTGGTCCTTTGACAAGCATTTGGTTTTGATGAGAGAGGTGGATGGTAGTCAACAGGTCCAAAATATCAAGATTTATGAGGCTCAATTTTGGGTTAGGCTTCATGATCTCCTGATAAGAGCGAGGAATACATACGTGGGAGAAAGGGTCGGTTTGAAATTGGGTAGGGTGGAGGAAGTCGATTTGGATGAAGGGGAGTTGGCGTGGGGAGAGTTCATGCGTGTCCATATTACACTGGATGTCACAAAACCGTTGCTGCGAGGTACAAAGTTTGTAATGGGAGGGGATAATCCAGTTTGTGTTTGTTTCTCTTACAAGTGTTTACCTAATTTTTGTTACTAGGGGGGTTGTCTGGGCCATGGTGATAAGGAGTGTGCCTTAAGAAAGTCGGAGGTCACAAAGGGTGTTTTCCTCTCCTATGGGGCGTGGTTGAGAGCCTCATCCTTCCATGAAAATTTCAAGGAGACTAAAACTTGGGATCAAGGGCAAGGAAGTTTGGTTGCCATGGCAACTCAGGCGAGTGAGGGTGACTCATCGGAGCAAGAGGATGCTGAAGCCGTTACTGGTGATCATCTAGTTGTAGTAACCGATAAGATAAATGTGCACGTTACAAATACAAATTTGATGGCTGCTGAGATAAATGTGGAACGAGTGGAGGATGCTCAAGAGAAGTTGGGGGAGCTGTTACGGGAGGAAGTGGGGTTAGTTGTGCCTAATATTGAATTTCAAAATTCTGTTGAAGAGGGTTGTCAAGATGATGGGCCAGTATTGACTAGTGGGCCAAGTGAAGAATCAAAGGCTAATTCTTAGGAGCTGTTGATGGACCCACAAAAAGCCTGATGGGCATGTTAGTCGAAGATGGAGGAGGCTATCTGGTCTGGTTGGTTCAAGTGCTATGAACCATGGGTCTCAAGGGTTAGTTTCATCTCATACCAGAAAGAGGAAAGTTTGTCCTATCTACTTCGATTCAGAGAAGCGATTGGGGAAGAGGAGCACCAGGCATGGCCTCTCTGAGCAAATGGAATCGGCGGCGGCTATTGAATAGCCCCATCGGCAACAATGAAGATCCTCAGCTGGATGTTCGTGGGCTTGGGAACCCACGTGACATTCGTAGCCTTTGTGATTTGGTGAAGGGGGAAGTTCCTGATATTTTGTTCCTTCAAGAAATAAGATTAAGATCTCGTGAATTTGAGGTATGCAAATTTCGTTTGGGTTTTTCCAATTGTTTAGTGGTGGATTGTGTTGGTCGAAAAGGGGGGCTTGCTTTTCTTTGGGGGAGGGATATCACTCTCGGTGTTAAATTACTCACATAATCATATTCATGCTAGTGTTAAATCTGATGATAGGGCAGAGGAATGGTTTATGATGGGTGTTTATGGGCATCCTGAAGTGGCTAATAGGTTTCGTACTTGGGATTTGTTGAATCGGGTATGTGTGAATAATGGGGAGCCTTGGTTAGTGTTAGGGGATTTTAATAAAGTAATGCATCACCATGAGAAATGTGGGGGTAACCCTAGACTTGATTGGCAGATTAATGCCTTCCGAAGGGTAGTAAATGAGTGTGAGTTGAAGGATTTGGGGTATAGGGGTCAGAAGTTTACTTGGAGTAATCGGAGGAATGGAGTGCATTATATTCATGAAAGGCTGGACATGGCATTTGCAAATTTCTAGTGGGGGTCTAGATTCCAATTTGCCTCTGTTGTACATGGAGTTGTTGCATACTCTGATCATATCCCTCTATGGGTTAATACTGATGGTGAGGAGATCCTTGTGAAATCCAAAAAACTGTTTAAATTTGAGTCAATGTGGGTGGGGGAAAAGGTTTGTGAAGATATTATCACATCCACTTGGAGAAGGGCTGGGGTTGGATATAGTATGGCTGAGGTGATGGGGTTGATAAAGGAGAGTGGTGATCAGTTGATTTGCTGGAATAAAGCTTTCTTTTGGCAATGGCCAAAAACAGTTACAGTTGGCAAGGTTGCATTTATCTTCTCTGCATGATAGTGATCCTTTGGAGGAAGATTGTGACGCCCCCAGATTCCGCTTGGGATTGGATGGACATCCGAAGCGTCGGGACACACAACACAAGATTACCTGCCCATGTTCATGACATATAAGATGCAATGTTTCTAACATGCATCTAGCATTATGCAATATTCACAGCGGATAATTTTTTTTTGAGCAATACTATGCACCAAACTTATAATATCCCAAATAATTAAAGCATAATCCATTCATACTTAATAAATAAAACATCCACGATTACAGTACGGGTCTCAGTAGACTGTAATCTCAAAACATGGGAGACCAGACTCCATATTTACATTGCCAAAATACACTATCAGGCAAGTTTGTTGAGTAACTCGCGTAACTCGACTAGCGATGCCGGAATACTATCTAAAGACCTAACTATAGAGGCTGCAAACTCTACGTTGCGTCTAGTCAACCTCCTCCAGTCTGCCAATGTCTGCTCCCTGCTCTAATCCTGACATATCGCCTAGCATTCGGGGGGAATGGTAGTTGGGACTACCACGGTGAGATTTGATTACAAATCTCAGCAAGTTAACAAGAAACTTCCACATAAGTTAATGATGCATGCATGGCAGTAAAATCATGAATGCATAATCAAAATCAATAATAATATAGCATAACTTGACATAACATGGCATGAAATAATAAGCATAACGTGACTTGACAGAACATGGCATGAGCTGACATAACTTGAACTGAAATTGAAACTTAGCTTGACATGACATAACATGTACGTAAACTTAAAACACAACATGGACTAGCAACATAGCATGAACATGAACCTGAAACATAACATGGATTTGAAACATAGTATGAATGTGAACATACATAATTTGAACATGAACTTGAAAATAACATGAACCTGAGCATAACATAACATAAACGTGAACTTGAAACATGACGTGAACGTGAACATGACATAACATGAACGTGAACTTGAACGTAACATGAACGTGAACATAACCTGACATGAACGTCAACTTGAAACATGACGTGAACGTGAACATGACATAACATGAACGTGAACTTGAATGTAACATGAACGTGAACATAACCTGACATGAATGTGAACTTGAAACATAACATGGACTTGAAACATGGCATGAATGTGACATAAACTTGAAACTTGACATGACCGTAAACTTGAACATAACATAACGTAAAACATGACTTGAATATGAAATACATGAACTTGGAATTTTATTCAATAGACTTAATCATTTAACTGACCATACGGGTGCTACATAGGTCCCTTTGAGTCTTGTGTCCCTGCCGATTATCGTATCACAACACAGGTATCTATACCAGCTGTGAGTGCGTTAATAAGTACTCCACAGTTGTTGTGGCCCCATGTATTCTACGTATCACAATTCTTGTGTCTCACGTAGTGTATGCTCCACAGTTGTTGTGGCCCCATACTTCATGCTCCACAGTTGTTGTGGCCTCATGAATTTTTTGTGTCACACTTGCTGTGAACACATGTAAAATAAAGTATGGCGCCATCGGCGTTAGTGCCTGGCGTGCTCAAGTGACCAGCTAGTTAGGCCCCATTCGCAACCTGTTGACTGTACTTCGTCAACCTAGGGAATTTCACACCTATTTAAACACTCCAGCGTGAACAAAGGAGTTTCACTAGGATATTATCCCATCCTAGCGCTTAGGGTCGTAATTGACATGAATAACTTAACAAGACTTACGAGACAGGATGACATGAATACGAAAAGACTGAAGTCCTGACGTAGCGTAACGTTACATGAACGTAAGATGACTGACATGACATACTTTGAGACATGAGTGTAATAGACAACATTTCATAACATGGCATACGTGTAACAGATAATATTTTGTAACATGGCATAACATGTAACAGACAATATTTCATAACATGGTATAACATGTAACAGTAAATATTATGTAACATGACACACATGTAACAGATGGCATACATAATGTGACATACTTGTAACAGATAGTAACATGTGACAGAATATATTATGTAATAGATAAGTATTTCTTGACAGAATAATTCGTGTAACAGATAAACATGTAATGACATGGCATGGCATGACATATATAACAACATAAAAACATAAATTGTAGTTTCCTTATCCATCACACATACATAGTAAATTGATAGTAAGTTAAGAACTAACTTACCTCGATCGTCGCGTTCTATGAGAATAAATCGCGAAACACGAGGACTGTAAGAGGGTATTCTAAAAGTTAGAAGTTTAATTACTAACAATTAGAAATGTGAAAAGAGACAACTTAGAGTAAAACTACCATTTTATCCTCTACATGTGGGACAAAGATCATTTTACTCCTAACTTAAGGATTTCATATCCTAAGTCTAAAAATTACCAAACTTTACATTCCTCATATAAATTTTGTTCTAAACTCAAATATCAACTCAAAAAAAAAAAAAAAAATTAAAACCAAACGCAATTATTAAAACTCTATAGATCCGAAACTTATATAGGCTATAATACCCTTGATTTGTTGCAATTCCTTCAAATTTTAAAAACTCATGATCAAATCTAATTTTTGCAACAAATATCTTTCCATCCTAAGTTTAAAAAAACATTTAAAATATCCATTAAGAAAAAGATAATCATCAACACCAAACCTTTTGTTAAAAGATCCAAACTTTTTAATAAAAGTAAACCCTTAAATCACAAATTTTAACCTTAATAAAAACATTTCCAAGAATTCAAAAAAAAAAAAAAAAAAAATCAAATCTTACTTCTAAGATATTCACAACATCAGCCTAAGATAAAACATACTTTAAATCATCAAACAAAAGTCATCAAAAATCACAAAACAACACTTGAAATTTTTCTTTTTACACTTACTCGAAAAACATAAACTTTTCTCTAAACTAGCTTTGATAAATCTCTTGATCCATGGCTTAAACAAATGTGATCTTCAAACTAAAACATCACATGGTTTAAAAATGTGTCCTAAAGAAGATCCAACCATAAAACTTAAAATCACATGGCTAAAACTCAATAAAACATAGATCTAACTCAATAACATCAAATCTTAGGCCTAACCAAAATCCTCTTGCATAAAAAAATCATATCTTTGGAACTAATACTAAATATCTTCAAAATAACATACTATCATGCAAATAAGAGACTTATAATCATCAAATAAAAATATCAAAGCTTTTGGAGTAAGATTAAACCACGAAATATTCAAATTTTCCCAAAACAAAAACTGTTTTTCCACTTCCAGTTTTCAAGTTTCTAGATCTAAGGAAATCTATCATCAAAAGCTTTATTCATGCAATAAACCCTCAATGAACATTTATAAACACATGCTAACAACACTCCATAAACGTTTCGAACCAAGATATGTCCATTAGCTTGGTCAAAAACATAACATACCTCCAGTTTCATGCCCAGAATGACCTTTCCATGGTTAAAAATACTTTTGACCAATCAAATGAGCATGGAACGAGACAAATAACATATCCACGGAAACTAGACTCAAATAAAAACAACTTTTATGAAGGATTAATTATGAGAAAATACTTACAAAGTGTCTAAAAGCATCACACAAAAAGGCCCAGAAATCTGCCTGAGAGAGCGTTTTTGAGTTTTTCTTTAAGAACGAAGTGAAAAGTGATGAAGTGAAAGAAAGGGTGCCTTGCACGCCTCTAGAATTCTGAAGGGTGAGGTCTGGGCTTGAATAACCCCTGATTAGAGGTGGCTATGTGACATAAAGTGAAGGGGGAGTGGGCTGCTGCTGCTGCCTTCTAGAAGGGATGTGATGAGGTGGCTCTTTCCCTCACATCAAGGAACTATTTGGGGTAGTCAAGGGTAGTGGATGGTCTGCCATGTGGGGGGAGAAAACTTCTTCAAGTAGCTTTGCCAAGGTGGCCAAATTCGTGGGTCATGGTGGGCCTCAACCAAGTGGGCTTCAATTTAGGGTTTAAAGGGGGTTTAGTTAGGGTTTGAGATGCTATAAAGTCCAAAACCAATTTTTGTTGGCCCAATCAAATTTTCAAGGTTTAAAAGGTTGGATAATGATGTCATAACAAGAATTTGAGAAATTAATAGCATGTGAATATGATTTAATCAAGTGATTAAACACAATGCTAGAAATCGAATTAAAAAGGGTTTGGAGGCCAACTTTAGGCTTTGGAGAAACCGTTTAGGGTTTCGGTTTCAACCAAGCTTTTGGGGTTTCTATTAGATTTCAACCATTTAGGGTTTCACTAGGGTTGAAACCCTCTTTAATCTGGCACAAAATTGTTTCATCAGATGAAAAAGAATAGGGCTTCGCTTAAGTGGCATGATCTCACATTTTGATTCCTTCATAATCCAACTCATTGTTCCTCTATGAACCAAGTGTCTAATACTATTCACTATGTATGCCTAAGATCTTGCCAAGTGTCCAAATAAAACTTCTCTAACCTAATTTGGACATTCCACACTGTGATTTTGAAAGCACTGCACTTGATGCGCTTATTGAGGTTACTATTCACTCTAAAAATATATATAATAAACTTAGTACTGAAAAATCCTAAATATTCATATTAAACTATAGTGAAAATTGTTTACCGAAATTCAACCCCTAAGTACCCCTAAAAATAAAATCACAGTTTCAAACAAGTGTTTTGTCCGAAATTATGAAAATGGGTTAATACGTCATAAAATCATAAATAATCAATTGAGTCTAATGACGTAGACCACAACGCATTCTGACACTTCTAATTATCTCAAATAATTCAACTCATATTTCTAGCACCATAGTGAGTGATAACACTGACTATGTTGATAGACTAAAATCTGTGCGAATGGTCGATTCATGAAAACTTATAGGGTTTTCATGAGGTTCCTAAAGTCAATAGAAATTCCACCAATGAATTTCTAACGGGCTGTTACATCCTCCCCTCCTAACTATAGAGGCTGCAAACTCTGCGTTGCGTCTAGTCAACCTCCTCCAGTCTGCCAATGTCTGCTCCCTCCTCTAATCTTGACACATTGCCTACCATTCGAGGGGAATGGTAGTTGGGACTACCACGGTGAGATTTGATTACAAATCTCAGCAAGTTAACAGGAAACTTCCACACAGGTTAATGATGCATGTATGGCAGTGAAATCATGAATGCATAATTAAAATCAATAATAATATAGCATAACTTGATATAACATGGCATGAAATAATAAGCATAACGTGACTTGACAGAACATGGCATGAGTTGACATAACTTGAACTAAAATTGAAACTTAGCTTGACATGACATAGCACGTACGTAAACTTAAAACACAACATGGACTAGCAACATAGCATAAACGTGAACCTGAAACATAACATGGACTTGAAACATAGTATGAACGTGAACATACATAATTTGAACATGAACTTGAAAATAATATGAACCTGAGCATAACATAACATAAACGTGAACTTGAAACATGACGTGAACGTGAACATGACATAACATGAACGTGAACTTGAATGTAACATGAACGTGAACATAACCTGACATGAACGTGAATTTGAAACATAACATGGACTTGAAACATGGCATGAATGTGACATAAACTTGAAACTTGACATGAACGTAAACTTGAACATAACATAATGTAAAATATGACTTGAACGTGAAATACATGAACTTGGAATCTTATTCAATAGACTTAATCATTTAACTGACCATACGGGTGCTACACTAGTCCCTTTGAGCCGTGAATCCCTGTCGATTACTGCATCACAACATAGATATCTATACCAACTGTGGGTGCGTTAATACGTACTCCACAGTTGTTGTGGCCCCACATATTCTACGTATGACAATTGCTGTGTCTCACGTAGTGTATGCTCCACAGTTGTTATGGCCCCATGAATTGTTTGTGTCACACTTGCTGTGAACACACGTAAAATAAAGTATGGGTCCATCAGCGTTAGTGCCTGGCGCGGTCCGGTGACCAGCTAGTTAGGCCCCATTCGCAACCTGTTGATTGTACTTTGTCAACCTAAGGAATTTCACTATTGACATTAATAATTTAACAAGACTGACGAGACAAGATGACATGAATATGAAAAGACAGAAGTCCTGACGTAGCGTAACGTTACATGAACATAAGATGACTGACATGACATACTTTGAGACATGAGTGTAATTGACAACATTTCATAACATGGCATACGTGCAACAGATAATATTTTGTAACATGGTATAACATGTAACATATAATATTTCATAACATGTGATAGTAAATATTATGTAACATGACACACATGTAACAGAAGGCATACATAATGTGACATACTTGCAACAGATAGTAACATATGACAGAATATATTACATAACATATAAGTATTTCTTGACAGAATAATTCGTGTAACAGATAAACATATAAGAGGTTGTTCTAAAAGTTAGAAATTTAATTACTAACAATTAGAAATGTGAAAAGAGAAAACTTCGAATAAAATTATCATTTCACCCTCTACATGTAGGAAAATGACAATTTTACCCATAACATAAGGATTTCATATCCTAAGTCCAAAAATTATCAAAATTTACATTCCTTATGTAAATTAGGAATGTAAATTTTGTCCTAAACTCAAATATCAACTCAAAAAAAAAAAAAATTAAAACCAAACACAACTATTAAAACTCTATAGGTCCGAAACTTATATAGGCTATATTACCCCTGATTTGTTGCAATTTCTTCAAATTTTAAAAACTCATGATCAAACCAAATTTTTGCAACAAATATCTTTGCATCCTAAGTTTAAAAAAACACTTAAAATATCCATTAAGAAAAAGCTAATCATCAACACCAAACCTTTTGTTAAAAGATCCAAATTTTTTAATAAAAGTAAACACTTAAATCACAAATTTTAACCTTAATAAAACCATATCCAAGAATTCAAAAAAAAAATCAAATCTTACTTCTAACATATTCACAACATCATCCTAAGATAAACCATACATTAAATCATCAAACAAAAGTCATCAAAAATCACAAAACAACACTTGAAATTTTTGGTTTTACACTTAGTCCAAAAACAGAAACTTTTCTCTAAACTAGCTTTGATAAATCTCTTGATCCATGGCTTAAACACATGTGATCTTCAAACTAGAACATCACATGGTTTACAAATGTGTCCTTAAGAAGATCCAACCTTAAAACTTAAAATCATTTGGCTACAACTCAATAACATTAAATCTTAGGCCTAACCAAAATCTTGTATAGAAAAATCACATCTTTGGAACTAATAATAAATATCTTCAAAATAACATCCTATCATGAAAATAAGAGACTTAGAATCATAAAATAAAAATATCAAAGCCTTTGGAGTAAGATTAAACCACGAAATATTCAAACTTTCCCAAAACAGAAACTGTTTTTCCACTTCTAGTTTTCAAGTTTCTAGATTTAAGGAAATCTATCATTAAAATCTTTAGTAATGCAATAAAACCTCATTGAAAATTCATAAACATATGCTAACACTACTCCATAAACTTTTCGGACCAAGATATGTCCATTAGCTTAGTCAAAAAGTCCAAAACATAACATACTCTCCAGTTTCACGCCCAGAATGACCTTTCCATGGTTAAAAATACTTTTGACCAATCAAATGAGCATGCAACAAGACAAATAGCATATCCACGGAAATTAGGCTCAAAGACAAACAACTTTTATGAATGAGTAATCATGATAAAATGCCTACAAAGGGTCTAAAAGCACCACGCAAAACGGCCCAGAAATCTGCCCGAGAGAGCGTTTTTGAGTTTCTCTCTAAGAATGAGGTCAAAAGTGATGAAGTAAAAGAAAGGGTGCCTTGCACGCCTCTAGACTTCTGAAGGGTGAGGTCTGGGCTTGAATGACCCTTGATTAGAGGTGGCTATGTGACATAAAGTGAAGGGGGAGTGGGCAGCTGCTGCTGCCTTCTAGAAGGGGTGTGATGAGGTGGCTCTTTCCCTCACATCAAGGAACTATTTGGGGCAGCCAAGGGCAGTGGATGGTCTGCTATGTGGGGGGAGAAAACTTCTTCAATAAGCTTTGCCAAGGTGGCCAAATTCGGGGGTCATGGTGGGTCATGGTTAGGGTTTGAGATGCTATCAAGCCCAAAACCAATTTTTGTTGGCCCAATCAAATTTCCAAGGTTTAAAAGGTTGGATAATGATGTCATAATAAGAATTTGAGAAATTAATAGCATGTGGAAATGATTTAATCAAGTGATTAAACACAATACTAGAAATCGGATCAAAAAGGGTTTGGAGGCCAACTTTAGGGTTTGGGGAAACCGTTTAGGGTTTCGGTTTCAACCAAGTTTTTGGGGTTTCAATTAGATTCCAACCATTTAGGGTTTCACTAGGGTTGAAATCCTCTTTGATCTGGCTTGAAATTAGTTGATAAGATGAAAAAGAATAGGGTTTCGCTTAAGTGGCATGATCTCACATTTGGATTCCTTCATAGTCCAACTCATTGTTCCTCTATGAGCCAAGTGTCTAATACTATTCACTATGTGTGGCTAAAATCTTGCCAAGTGTCCAAATAAAACTTCTCTAACCTAATTTGGACATTCCACACTGTGATCTTGAAAACACTGCACTTGGTGCGCTTATTGAGGTTACTATTCACTCCAAAAATATATATAATAAACTTAGTACTGAAAAATTCTAAATATTCATATTAACCTATAGTGAAAATTGTTTACCGAAATTCAACCCCAAAGTACCCCTAAAAATAAAATCACAGTTTCAAACAAGTGTTTCGTCCGAAATTATGAAAATGGGTTAATACGCCATAAAATCCTGAATAATCAATTGAGTCTAATGGCGTAGACCACAATGCATTCTAACACTTCTAACTATCTCAAATAATTCAACTCATATTCTAGCACCATAGTAAGTGATAACACTGACTATGTTAATAGACTAAAACCTGCGCGATTAGTCGATTCATGAAAACTTATAAGGTTTTCACGAGGTTCCTAAAGTCAATAGAAATTTCACCAATGAATTTCTAGAGGGCTGTTACAAAAATAGAGAGGCTCATAATAGGGCTAGGGAGGAGGTTCATAAGTAGTTGGAAAGAGATGAATTAATGTGGAAACAGAGATCAAAAGTGTTATGGCTAAAAGAAGGGGATTCCAATACTAGATATTTTCATATGAAGGCTTCTTAGTGGCAAAGGAAAAACAAAATGGTAAGGATTATGGATGGCCAGAGGGAGTGGCACTCGGGTAGGGAGAGGGACCAGATTATTCTTTCTTATTTCAGGGACCTATTTAGCAGTTCTAATCCTATGGGGTCTCTTGAGTTTCTGGGTCCACTTGCTGGTAAAGTTTCCAGTTCTATGAATGAGGATTTATGCAAAGAATACATTGAAGTTGAAGTTTCTGCAGCATTGGCATAGATGCATCCCTAGAAAGCACTAGGCCTGGATGGAATGTCACCATCGTTCTACCAGAAATACTGGCATTTAGTGGGGCCTTTAGTCACTGGTGCCGTCCTTACTGCTCTAAACTCAGGTGTTTTCCCTTCTACTATTAATCACACAAATATTACTTTGATTCCCCAGAAAAAAGCCCCTGAATTTGTAGCTGATTATAGGCCTATTTCTTTATGTAATGTAGTTTATAAGTTGATTGCTAAAGTGATACCAAATAGGTTGAAAATTGTTTTACCTACTGTTATTGATGAGACTAGTCAAAATGCTTTTGTTCCTGGTCATTTGATTACTGACAATGTACTAATTGCTTATGAATTGATTCATTTTCTTAAGCATAAGAGAAAAGGGAAGAAGGGATACATGTCGATTAAGTTGGATATGAGCAAAGTTACGATCGGGTGGAGTGGAGCTTTATTAGAGCTGTTATACCTACCATGGAATTTGATAGGGCTTTTATAGAGTTGGTTATGTATTGTGTGAGCTCTGTTTCTTTCTCTGTATTAATTAATGGGGAGCAAAAGGGTCCTGTTATATCAAGTAGGGGGTTGAGGCAAGGGGACCCTACCTCTTTCTTCTGTGTACAGAGGGGTTGATTACTTTGCTAAAGGAAGCCGAGGAAAAGAAAGAGCTTTCAAGTATAAAAATCTATCTGGGGCCCCAACCAGAAACTATCTACTGTTTGCAGATGACAGTTTGATTTTTTGCAAGGCTGAGGTGGAAGAAAATAGAAGACTACAAGCTTTGTTGGATGCTTATGAGATGGTGTCGGGTCAGAAAATAAATAAGGAGAAAACTGCCATGGTTTTCAGCAGTAATGTGAATAGGGAGAAGAGGGAAGAAATTGGCCTGATGTGGGGTAATGGGGAGTTCCAACAATATGAGAAGTATCTTGGACTACCTCCAATAGTTGGTAGATCAAAGGATAGGGCTTTCAACTCCATAAAACAGAAAGTATGGCAGAAACTTCAATGCTGGAAAGAAAAATTGCTCTCTCAAGGTGGTAAGGAAGTTTTGCTTAAAGCCGTAGCATTGACAATTCCATCTTATGCAATGAGTTGTTTTTTGCTACCTAGTAGCTTTTGTTCTAATCTAGAGCGTCTTATGGCTAAATTCTGGTGGTGTTAGAAGCATGATGAAAGGAGGATTCATTGGGTGAGTTGGAGCAATATGTGTCAAAGGAAATATGAAGGGGTATTGGGTTTCAAAGACTTGCGAACGTTTAACCTTGCTCTCCTAGCCAAGCAAGGGTGGAGAATGCTTCAAGATGAAAACTCTTTGCTATATAAAATGCTTAAGTGCAAATATTTCTCACATTCTGATTTCTTTGAAGCAGGGTTGGGCCATTGCCCTTCTTTCACTTGGAGAAGTATATGGCAAGCTAGAAGATGGTTGAAAGAAGGGTGTAGAAGGAGGATTGGAGATGGTACAATTACTCAAATATGGACTGAAAAGTGGATACCTAGACATAATGCTCTGATTCAAGAAGGTTATGATATTTTTGAGGAACATAGGCAGGATCGAGTGGTGAATTTGTTTGCAGAAAATCAAAGGTGCTGGGATATGGGGATTCTTAGATCTCTCTTCAATCCAAACTTGGTCTCAGAAATACGGAAGTTAATGTTAGGGCCTGGAGATTCAACTGATCAGTGGATTTGGGAGAATGAAAGGAATGGCAAGTTTTCTATTAAAAGTTGTTATAGATTTATTTCATCTCAGTTAAAGGTTGGTGCAGCAGAAACTCAGAGGTTAATAGACAACATGCAGTTTGGAAGGCCTTATGGAAGTTACCTTTGCCAAATAAGATAAAATTTTCGCTTGGAGAGCATGTAGAGATGTCCTTCCAACCAAGGAAAATCTTTTGAAGAAAAAGGTAGTTACTGATGGTATGTGTAGCTTCTGTGTATATCCTATTGAGGACTTAAATCATGTAGTTTTTAGTTGTCTTGTCATTAGAGAGGTGTGGAAGAAACATGTTCCTAGTCTGGATATGAACCATAATACTAATATACTTGAGTTAGTCACACAACTTTGTCACCTTAAGGATTATGATAGTTTGGCTATTTTTTGCTCTTTGGCTTGGGGATTCTTGTATCGAAGGAATAAAATGGTTTTTGAAAATTTGGATTTTCCCATTAAACAGGTTACTGAACATGCTTTAAGTCTACTGAAGAGTTTCAAGTCGGTAAAGGGATTGTGTCATACACAAATGCAGAGTCATCTAAGATGGTCTCCACCTCCAGCTGCGTGCTTGAAACTTAACACAGATGGGGCTCTATTCTGTGATCTCAGGAAGGCTAGAATTGGGGTGATTCTAAGGGATGATAAGGGAGAAGTGCTACTGGTGGCAAGTATGGCCGAAACTGAAGTGGAAAATCCATAGGCCTTTGAACTGTTGGCTGTTCTTCGTGGGATGCAATTGTGTGTTGGTAGAGATGTTATGAACTTGATTGTGGAATCTGATTGTTTATTGCTGGTAGATTCCTTACAGTAACAAGATATGTTAGACTCAGATCTTAGGGCTCTTTATAGAGAGGTTATGCGATTAAAAACATGTTTTGCTTCTTGTTCCTTTAAACATGTATTTAGAGAGGGTAACTCAGCAGCACATTGTCTTGCAAGACATGCTTGGAATGTTGAGAATGTTGAGATGTGGGAAGATTGTATTCCAAACTTTCTTTCTCAAGCTTTATGGCTTGATAAATGTCTATAATCGTTGGTTTTCTTCAATGAAGTAGTTTTTCTATCAAAAAAAAAAAAAAAATACACTCAATGACTGATACACTTAATATTTTGGGTTTAATCTATAAGTCTTTGAATATTTTTGGGTTTGAAGATTTCATAAACAATTAATAATACACTTTATAAGAAGCTAGTAATTAAGTTAAAACCTTTAGAGATTGATGATCTATTTTCAAAAGTTTTCTTTTCCTTTTGCAGCGTTATACAAATAGAAAATAAAACTGAAGAAACCATTGTCTGTTTAGAGTATGATCATGATCAAGCTACATAGGAAACATCTGAACTCGTAACCCAGTATTTATGTTTAATTTGAGCGGGACCTGTACGTGTGTCAACATATACATAGGTAATATTAGGATCAACAACAATGAGAAAGACAGATCATGCTAAAAAGGTAGTACTATTAGGTTAGACCATATATATAGACACTTCTAGAAATGTAAGTGTTGATTGTTATAAATCAGAAGCATGGATTAAAATGTGTGGTAGCCCTACTCCCACAGCCCTATGGCTTGTCGAATGATCAATCCTGCTTGTTGAGAACTTTATGATGAACTGATGTTTGCCAAGAGAATTGCTTGTATTTATGTTTTTTGTAAGTTTAACATCAACTTTAAAAAGGGCTAGCTTTTGCAAAGATATTATAATTCAGTGCTTTCATAGCTCTTGCAAACAAACAACCATGCTTCATAGCTGCTAGTTAATCAGTGCTTCACAACTCTTGCAAAGAGACAACCACGCATCATGCATAAGTAAATTTATTCACAAAATGAATGATCTCTTTGGTTGGGTTCAGTACAACAAATACTATTTTCTGACATGGTTTAATGAATATGCAGAGACTTAAAGTAGAGGTCTGAACTCTATTTTAAAGGTACTTATACTCTACATGTGATAAGTCTTGTGAGTCGTGGGAAAACTAGATTCAATCACTGGTTTCACCACTTTGAGCTATCTATAAGTATAACTGTAGACATCACTTCACTATTTATTTTCCTTCAAAGGCTTTTTTAGATAAGTTTTCTCTAACTTTTCAACTGAGGAAAATTCTGCATGGTTTTACACATACTGAGAATGATATTCTGACTCATTTCTAAAAGCAATAGCAATTACTCTATTTTGGCCATGAGGGAGTTGTGGTAACTACATTTAGACACTATTTTACAAAGTTTGCATAATTTTTAACTTATACACCATTCTCAAATTCCAGTAAAGGCAAGGATGTGGCAATCTGTAAAGAGGGAAGGAGGGGGTGAGGTGGACACAGTAAAGCACCATCATCTACACGTAGTGGCCCAGATGAACAAGGATTGCCTCATAATAGGAATTTACATGATGAGCAGGACTCACTTTCAAACGACTCGACTCAAGCAGTAGCAGGTGTAGGCTTACAAGAGTCAATGGATGTAGAACAGGGTGGAGAGGGAAATATTACTACGGGTATGGTAGCTATTCTTATAAATGTTATACATCATTTGTTCAAAATTTGGATACAAGTAAACTTGGAACATTTGTTTCTTTCATTGCACAATATTTTCCTGACTCATTGCCCCCTTGTTTGTTGAGATATAGTTCCACCCATTAAGAAATGAGGTCGAGGGCCTTTGGTTATAAAGAATGGGCATAGAGGTCGATCATGCAAGAATGCCTCCATCTCTATTGGTCGAGTGACGTGGATCGTTAAAGTATATGCCGAAATGAGGCATGTAAGCTAAAGTTCTGTACCTGAGGAGGAGAAGCAAGAGCTCGTTGACTATGTTAGGGTAAGGGTTTATTATATGTGCATATTCAAATGTCGTAGTTTACTTCATTTATCTTAATGTGTGGTTGATGACAATATGTGGGGATTAAATTGTAAACTTGCAGGCACACTTTGTGTTGGATTAGACAAAAGACAACCATCGTGAAATTGTGATAACTTATCTATCCGATAAGTACAATGCATATCACTATGAACTACACAAAGTGTACTTAAAATATGCATCACACAAGGAGGCCTTATGTGGTGGGATGTCCATGGTGGACAAACTTGTTTGGCAGTGGCTATGTGAAAGGTGGGCCAGCAAAACATTCAAGGTAAATGGGTAATAGTGTTGAGCAACCAATATGCCTTTTTACTTGGCATTTGTTTCTGTTTATCTGTTAGATGTTATTAAATTTATTTTGCCGCCCTTTTAATTCCTAGCAGTAAGTGAATAAACGGTCCATTGATATCTTCTATAATAATTCAAGAGAAGTCTTGAATAAATAGTACAAATAGGAAAAACTAAAGGTGAAACATATAGGAGGGAGGAAATCCTTTGTTAGTATTTTGGAAGAGAAGGTAAGAGCATTTTTGGTGTATGATCTATGTATAGTGAAACTCTGTTGTTTAAGCCTTAACTGTTAATGATGTGCGGCAGAGGGAGACAACACCAAATATGGTCGCTTACTATAAAGAAACACACTGGTCAAGGCAGAAGGGCAAATTTATCAATGCCACAACTGAATACAATTATGTGAGCTTTATTGGATTTGATTTAATTTTTGTTGGACTATAGATTGCATTAATATAAGCATGCCTGATCTCTTTCAGATGATATTTAGAATCTAATGGTGGAGAAATTGAATGAGAAAGACCTCGAAGAGGACGTTAATGAAGCAGCTGCAACTGTTTTCAAAGACATTTTAGGGTTCAGATTTGGGTACGCACAAGGGATAGGGCACATGGTCATTCTCGACCTCTCTCCTTCATGAAGAAGAACAAGGCATTGCAGCGTCTGGTCGAGGAGAATGAACAGAACAAGACTTGTGCAGAAATGTACAAGAGTAAACTAGACCAAATTATGGGTGATATGGCTGCTATGAGGAGAGATTTTTCTGAGTATGAGAAAGGAATGAACTTCTGGATGAGCTGGAGGCATCTCTATTGTTGGAAGAGGCAGAACTTTGTGTGAATGGTTTTTTGTGGATGGAATCAATCAAATGGCCATGGTAGTGTGTTTTGGTGGAAAATTATTTTGATATGCAGCGTGGGAAGTGTTAGGTAGGGTATGTTAGAACAAGTGGCAGGAAAATGATGGTAGTTTTATAACTATATTCTAGAACTCATTAGAAGTGTGTAGGAAGTCACTTTTGATTGGTTGGAAATATATAGGGCAGTTTGAAATTATTTGCTATGGTTTTTACTGAAAGACTTGTGGTTATTATGAATGGGTGATTATCTTATACATTTCCACTTATTGGTTTGTAGACTTTGTGCATTATGATGACATACTTTAAGTCTCTAAATTTAACATCTTTCATCCTATGCAGACTCCACGCCACAATAACCAACATGCATGTATCAGGAAAGGATGACAGTGGTTCCAGGAAACTAATTAGGGATCATCATCGAAGGCATTTGTTGAGAGTTGGTGGAGATAATGCACAAGCAGCAAATACATTAATCATACTTGTATTCCTTGGATAGGAGTAAGTATAAAACATGGCTTTGCACACATTCGAGTTATTCAAAAAATACAAAGTTGTGAGCTTAATTATCCTACTACATCTTTTCTTGTACATAAAAACTGATGGTGCACCTTAGATAGTTATGACTTATTCAAGAAGGTGTTAATTTTCTTTGTAGTTTCGTTATAACTATAAATAGCTATATATATATATATAGCATGTAGTGGTTGGAGTATGTTTGGATTAAAAACTTATGGTGCACCTTAGATAGATGCAATAAAAATGTATATGTCTGCTTATTGTTCCAGGTATGTATTGTTTTAGTTTCCTACAGAAATTATAGGGCAGCAAGTATGTATTTTGTTAGGTGGCTTTGTATGAATTAGAAGCTGTCTGGACTTCATATGGCTGGTTATTGTGGTCTTGTATGTTTTATGTGAATAATGATACTAGAGTTTTAGTTTGAGGTCTTGGCTAATCTTGTTCAATAGCTCTTAAGGTGAGGTTGTAAACCGCATGTCAATGCTTAGTTTCAAATATGTGAACCAAAAATATATGCATGTGTTTTTGGAGGTCTTAAACTGATGAAATCAAAGTGGTTGGATATCAGGAAGTTTTAATTAGTCATTATAATGTCCCATATACCTTGTTTGTTTAAGCCTTTGATTCAACAAATGTAGTAATGTCCTAGTAGCTAGGTAAAAAGTGTTTACTATTCGCTAATACAGTTAACTACATGGGTTTTTCAGGTAATTATGAGCCACTAATATGTGTGGATGAAGAGACTTTGCTTCTAGATTTTGGGGAGATGAATTGGAGAAATTTACAGCAGCATAGAGTTGTTTTTAGTAATGTGTCTAGAACCAAAAATATGTATGCATGATGTAGTTAGGCACAATGATTTGTTATGAACATTCTGAAGGCCATGTAGGCTTCCCTCTAGTAGTACTTCCCTATTTGTAAACATTGCAAGTATATTTCCATGGCCTTGATTGACCTGTTAACCTAGTAAAAATTACGATGTGTAAAACTAGTATTAATTGATCTGTTATATAAATGGGTCAACTGTATTTTGGGTTGAAGTTATTCAGGTGCTAGTTTTTGCAAGAATGGCCATTGACTGTATATGAGTTCAAGAATGGCCTTCAGAACAATATTTCAAAGAATTTTTTCCAATTAGTTGATAGTTTTTTCTGCAATCTTTCTGATAGTCAATTGCTTTTTAATTCAATAAACTCATCTTTTAGTATTTTTGATTGTAACACTTCATGGGAAAAGTGTTGTGAATCAAGCTTTTTCTATGTGCATTATTTGTGAGAATAGACATTTTACCATGAGTTGATGTGCTCAGAAATAAGTTTCATCCACAGTGGGTAGAGGTTTTTCCCGCGAACACAAGTTCATGGAAAAAGACTTTTTCGACAAATAAGGCTAGTGTGAATAGATGTTTCACACACCTTTATGGACGTGTAATATTTGTTGGAAAATAGTTTTTCCCACAAAAATTGATCATGGGAACAACAGGAATCCACCACCTCATTTCATAGGAAAAAGTTTTATTTTCCACGAGACCAGTGTAGATCATGAATTATTTGCGCCCAAATATAGATGATTTCTCCGCCGAGTTGATCGTGGGTAAAGGGTGATTTTTTCCCACAAATTAATGTTTTGGTGGAAAAAACTCCTTATTTCACAAATAATATGCCACGGTAGAATTTGGTGAGAAAAGAGTTTTCTCCACTAGGATAATATCTTTTCTAACCACTATCCCTTCCGGAAAAAAGTAGTATTTGTTGTAGTGAATAGAGCTTTCCCAATATTAGAGCAAATTAATTATAAATCATATTAAATTATGTCAGTATAAAATTTGTTTTATATAGACCAAACATTTTATTCACGGAAAAATCATTGTAGTTTTGGGATATGAGAAGGCAACTAATTGGTAAAGTTTTGAACCGGAAGCTCCTTTTTTTTTAAATAATGGAAATAATATATACAAAAAATGGTTTTAAGATAAAGAAAAATTTTACTCATTATATCTACACCACACACCATAAATGATTTTTTATTTTTTATTTTTATTTCTTCCCTTTCCAAATGTGTAGTATATGGAAAATGAGTAGAATAATTCATTTTGCTTAGCAAGAATAAAATAAAAATAAAAATAAATTATATTTTTCAAATTTTAACCTATAATATTTATTAAGAAATCTTAGTCTCCTCTCTTTCTCTCAATGGAGAGAATAAAGATGGTGTAAGGAAGTCGTGTGGTTTAGTCTAAAATAGAGTTAGAAGATTAAAGCTTTTCCAGTTGATACCAATGAAAAGGATTGAAGAAATGTGGCAAAACCGAAACTTACAGAAGAAGAGGATGTTTAGATAGATCTGGAAGAGGGAGACAATGGAAGGTGTTCAACAAAAAGGGAAAAGGTGTTTGATTGGGAAAGTCTGCCTTGAACGATTGATAGGCAAGACAATCTTAGAATCCACAATGGAAAATATTTGGAGATTGAGTAAGGCAGAAATTTTCAAGGAAGTGGAGTTGAACATTTTTATCGTCACTTTTGCAACTCATGCGAACAAACAAAGAGGATTTTTTTTTTTTTTTAACAAAGAGTTAGGGTCATCTGTCCAAGAGTGACCCCTCTCCAATTTTATTAATAACCCTCACTTGTGGCGGAGGAAAACCGTGGTTACAATCAAGCATTTGGGGTACAAAAGAAACTCAGCATGCAAAAAAAAAAAAAAAAAAAACAAGCTATAAAGATAAAGACCACAAAAAACCCCAAACAACGAACACACAAAATTAACTAAATTGAAGCGAAGGCAAACCAGAGTAATCCATGCGGATAAGACCGCGCAACGCTCGGGGAGTCTCCGTCAATTGCAAAAAAATTAAATCACTACTAGAAGCCCCATGTTTGGCTAACCAATCTGCAACTTTATTTGCCTCCCGAAAAACATGATGAATCGAGCACATCATTGAGTTCATAATGTCCATTATTTCCTCCCAGAAGTCCTCCAGGTACCACACCCCAGATCTTTTACTTCTCCATCAGGAAATAACAGTCATAGAGTCAAGTTCAATATTCACATAATTTAAAGATAACGATTTACAAACCTGGAGCCCATGAAGAAGAGCTAACAACTCAGCCCGATTATTAGAACCTGTACCAATGAACGAGGAAAAATCATGAATTAGTTGACCATGATTATTTCTAATAACTCTACCTATACCTGAGGCACCCAGATTACCCAAACTACTGCCATTTGTGTTTAGCTTAACCCATCCCACCGAAGGCCGTTGCCAAGCAATAACTTTGCAATGCTGGATTGGGGGGAAAATTGGCTGGACATTCAAACCCTCAAGTACCTGTAAATCAAGGCTAGATATGTGAGAACTAGCATGCATATCATGACAAATAATACTAATCCACTGACGAACAGAGTGAATGATGTCAGAGGCAGATTCAAAGCGACCCTCCATAAGCGCCAAACATCGCCGCTGCCAGATTCTCCAAGTGATAATCACCGGGAGAAATCCCACAATAATGCCAACTTGAGACAATAGTTTTGCATGGCAAAACCAAATCTTCACCAAGTCTTTCCAATTCCGGCCAATCGGGATCCCAAGGTTAGCCCCAAAATAACACCAAATGGTTTTCGCAATATCACCTGCAAAAAGAACATGATTTTGCTCCCCATAATGACTGTTAGCACAACAATCACTGGAGGTAATAGGAATTCCAATATGTCTAAGGTGATGATCGACGCTAAGGGCCATAAACCAAGCTTTCCACATGTGGGTAGACATTTTAAGAGGAAGACTCTTATGCCACATCCAAGAGTGCTCCTCGATAGTATCACCCCTAATACGGACACAATCCCAAGTCGACTTAGTGGAAAACAAACCATTATCATTATTGGTCCAAATCAACACATCAATACCCAGTTTAGCCTTACCAATATCCTCTAAAATACCATCAAAGTGATTCGGCCCCACTAATTGAAGAATAAAGTCCATATCCCAATCATTATTTAATTTGCAATCCTTCACCTGAAGATGAGGATGACCCACAATATGCATATCATTAACTAATGGGCCGCTGTCCTGCCATTTATCATACCAGAAAGAAACCAAACCATCTTTAAGGTGCCACTTAGAATTATCCAAGACCAAAGGGAGGGAATTAGCAATCATTTTCCAAAACCTCGTACCCTTAGTTGGATCAACTAGGGCCCAAGGTTTAGAACCCACATACTTACTCTTAAAAAAAAATTGCCGATAAAGAATTACCTTGAATGAGATTCCACGCAAATCTAGCATGAAGGGCTTTTTGCATATCATCAAGATTCCTAAGAGCCAAACCACCTTCCTCCACGGGATGACAGATAGAATTCCAGGCCACCCATTTTTTCTTACCTTTACCATTATGCTCCCCCCAGAAGAAAGTACTCATCATACGATGAATAGCATTAATAGTGGATTGTGGGACCTAAAGAACGGCAAAGAGATGGAGAGCCATACTAGAGAGTACATGATGAAGTAAAATAAGACCGCCACCCGCCGAAAGAAATCTCATCTTCCATCCCGATATTTTCTTTTGAATATTAGACACCATATCTTCCAGATGTATTTGTTTAAGATGACCCAAAATAATAGGCACTCCAAGATATTTGAAAGGGAATGATCCTTCTAAAAATCCAGTCTTCCATAATAATAAGATTTTACGCATTAAAGAGATATTTAATGGCAGATTTAGAGTGATTGATACACTGACCCGACCAACGCTCATACTTATGAAGCACAGATAAAATCTCCCTTAGGGCTTTAGAGCTACCATTAGAAAAAAGCACAACATCGTCAGCATACATAAGATGAGAAATTATAGGCGTACCTTGGGCCTGAGAGAATTGACCAAATTTCTGAGCTTGTACACTTTGCTTGATCAATCTAGAGAGAATTTATTGAAGGATAATAAAATGATAGGGAGAAAGGGGATCACCTTGACGCAATCACCGGCCACTTTGAAAAAAAACCTTTAATAGTGCCATTCATCATAATCGAATACCAAGGAGTCGAGATGCATGTTCTGATAATAGCACAAAAATCAGAGGAAAACCCAAAACAGCGAAGAACCTCCAGAAGAAAAAGCCAATCCACTCTATCATAAGCTTTAGCCATATCCAGTTTAATCATGATATTACCACCATGGGCCTTCTTGTTAATGGAGTGGACCATTTCCTGTGTGATACTAATATTCTCAAAGATTCTTCGCCCTAGAATGAAAGCACCTTGTTCCCATGATATCATTCGTGAGAGGAGACCTGTCAGACGATTAACAATGATTTTGGAGCAAATTTTATAGAAAACTGAACAGAGGGTTATAGGCCTAAACTTATCAAACCCAGAAGGTGTATCAACCTTTGGAATTAAGACAAGAAAAGATGCAGTAAAAAATCTTGGAAGCTGCTTAGAATTAAAAAATTCAGATATGGCTTCCAAGACATCCTCTTTCACAATCTCTCAACAACTTTTGAAAAAACCTGAACCAAAACCATCAGGTCCCGGGGAGCTATTAGAAGGAATAAAGGATAGAGCAGAGAAAACTTCATTCATAGAAGGCACCGCACATATCATCGAGTAATCAGAATCAGAAATAATAGGAGAGATAAGAGCCGATAAATCAGGTAACGAACTAGTCGGTGGGCCCTGCAGAAAATTAGGAAAGAATTCCACGGCCCCCTGATGAATACCCTCCGGCGAATTGAACACCATACCATTCGAAGATCTCATTTCCACCACTCTTTTACGGTGTTTATTAGCAAGGCAGGCATGAAAAAATTTTGTGTTACGATCACCATCTATGTGCCATTTTAATTTAGACATTTGAGCCAATCTAGTATCTTCACGACGGAACCAATCCTCCAATTCCGCAAAAGGGACCAAAAGCTCCCTCTCTGTATCTTCATCCCAGTTTTGCTGAAGCTTCTTTTAGAGCTCTTCAATTTGCTGCTCAAGAGAAGTAATATGCATATTAGTAAAACCGAAGACCTTTTTGTTCCATTCACGCTAGGCGACCTTAGTGTTCTTCAATTTAAAAACCAATTTAGTAAGACCCTGACCACCAACAAGAGCAGACCACGCCTGACGGACACAACAAAAATTGCGGATGATCCACCCACATTTGTTGAAAACGAAAAGGGGAACGGCCATAAGAGAACGGATCCATCTTGAATTCAATAACCAAAGGAGAGTGATCAGACGTGGTGTGAGGAAGATAAGAGCAAACTGCATGAGGAAAATAATCGAGCAGAGAGAAATCCATAAAAACCTGATCTAACATTGCCCAAGACCTAGCAAGACCCAATTGCCCATTACACCAAGAAAAATTTTTTCCCTTAGACTTCATTTCAACCAAACCACCTTGATGGATCCAAGTATTGAAATCCTCCATCGCCACATTTGAACGAGGTGCACCACCCCTCCGTTCCAAATTGTTCCTGATTATATTAAAATCCCCAGCAAAAAGACAAGGTTCTGATCCCATAGCCTGGGAACTAAGGTCCTCCCATAAATTTTTCCTCTCACACATACTGCACTTAACATAGATAATATTACACAAAAATTTATAGGACTCCATGTTAACACGAAGAGAAACAAACTGCAAATTAGTCCGCATCACTTGAATATCAAGAGTATTGTCCCAAAAAATCCAGATTTTACCACCATCATCTACATTTGAAATAAAAGAATCAAATTGTAAATAATGTTGTAAATGGATGGCTTTGTCCAGTGCTTGAAACGGTTCCAAAACCGCAACCACCTTAGGCTTAAACTTACAAACTAAATTCTTCAGTCTACGACGAGAGATACCGATACCACGGGCATTCCAAACAATAATGTTACTATAAAGACAAAGTAGAGGACGGGTAATAACCCGGCTCGAGCTTCAAACTTTCTCAAATTTTTTCTTTTGGTATTTTTTCTTGTTCGATTTACCTTCAGAATCGGAATGATACTCCTTGAACTGAGGGAGCACTTCTGGAGGGATATCAGTGTCGGGCTTAGAAACAATTTGTAACACCCTGCTCCTTCATTCCTTCCTTCCTTTTGATGTAAGCAGTTACATCAGATGCGATAGCCAGCTCTCTCCTCTCCTCTAGTGTCTAAGAGCCCCGTTACGCGTGCCAGACCCCAATGGCGTGTTTTTAAAGATACTACGTGATTTCTAAAGTTATTCTTGTGTTTTAAAGTTGTTTAATTTAAATGGAAGATTCCTATTATTATTTAACTAAAGAATATTTTAAATAACTCAATTATAACATCTTTAAAGAGCTCCAAAAATATTATAATTGTGGGAATCATTTTATATAAATGATTCCAGTTATTTAAAATATTATGTGATCTAAATAATGATGGAATCTTTAATTAATTTAATAGTTTTATTCTTTTAAATATTTTAAGTAAGACTTCATCATTTTATAAATGATGAGGGAATATTATTTTAAATAATATTCTATCTTTATTCCTCCCGATGTTTTTAAATAAATAAACGTTTACTCGTTTTTAAATTAGTGTTTAAGGGTCATCGTAGATCATTTTATAGACCCCCAGAAGTCGGGTTTTAGTATAAAACCCCAGGCCCTCTCTCTTTTCCTTCACTTTTCCCTCCCCTTTCTCTCTCCTCCCTCTTGACTTGCGATGTACGCAGCTCTTCCCTCTCTCATCTGAATGCTCCAGCCCCCAGCCCAGTGCCGCCGTGCGCCAGTGAGCCTCACCACCCCTCGAACCTGCTTCCTCTCCCTCCGGCGAGCTTACCCATACCGGCCTTGCTCCCGAACGCTCTCTCCTCCTTCTCCCTCGGCAGTGCAAGCCCGAATGGGCTTAGTGCTCCATGTGCCGCCGTGCGCCGTTCTCCGGAGCCACCACTCCCACGGTAGCCTCCCCTACCGCTGACCGACCCCCTCCAGCGGCCTCAGCCCCTCCCATGCAGCCACCTCCCTGCACACGCACGCACACAGCAAATCCATGCATGGGTTCACTGTACAGCCTCCTAACGCCGTCGTGCGTGGCCATCTCGGCCAACGGACACCACCACGAGACTCCTCAGGTCTCCCCCTTCCTCCTCTCTTGAACCCACGGCCAGTAGGCCTCTCCTCCACCTCCTGGCGTTCCCCTTTCCACCGCACGGGTTTAGCCTCCCCTGCCGCCGTACGCCGCCACCCAAGGCGTGTGACCATCCTCTCCGGCATCCTCAGGCCACCACAAAGCCAACCAGACCACCCACGGCCCCACATTCTCTCTCACTCTCCCACGACTTCTCCTCCCCCACAATGCACGTCCAACCACCGTAGACCACCGTGCCGACCACCACCAAGCCTCCACGGCTCCACCAGCAACCTCCCCAAGTCTAGCCCAAGCCTAAACCATCACTTTATGTGGTGGGTAAACACTGCACGTGATGGATAGTCACTACGCGTGACTGACCGCCACTGTACACGGCGAGATCCACAGCGATACGCTCCCTTCTAGCATCATCAAGGCCACCTTAGGCCCTTCCAAGACCACACCTAGCTATCCAAACGCCTAAATAGCCACTGTACGCAGTGTAGCCACCTCTTACGTTCCTCCGGCATTATCGACTATGACGGTCAACAAGCAACACACGGGTTATCCCGTTGATGGTATAACTCTCTATCCCTCCCTATTTATATTAGATGTTAGATGCTAGCTAGTTGACTAGGTTGTGGACTATGCTGCTAGTATTATAGGGTTCGCTGTGTAGTGGTGATGTGACGTGCTGTGATATGAAGTGTTGGGCGTGGTTGGAAAGTGTGCTGTGTAGTGTTGTGGACTGTGCTGTGAAGTATGGTGGTAGTGTATGTGCAGTAGTAGTGGCGTGGCCTAGTGCCATGTAAGGAGTACACGTGGAGTGTACTTCATGTTGTGGGACGGTGCACCGTATGGCATGTATGCCATAGCGGTGACGTGGCGTAGTGCCGTGAATGGAGTATACGTGGAGTGTACTCCATGTAGTGAGACGAGGCACCATATGGCGTGTGTGCCATAGCGGTGACGTGGCGTAGTGCCGTGTATGGAGTACGCGAGGAGTGTACTCCATGTGGTGGAACGACGCACCGTATGGCATGTATGCCATAGTGGTGACGTGGTGTAGCCTAGTGCCTTGAATGGAATACGCGATGAGTGTACTCCATGTAGTGAGACGAGGCACTGTTTGGCGTGTATGCCATAGCGGTGACGTGGCATAGTGCCGTGAATGAAGTACACGAGGAGTGTACTCCATATGGAGAGACGATACACTGTATGGCTTGTACGCCATATCTGTGACGTGGCATAGTGCCGTGAATGGGGCATAAACGGAGTATGCTCCATGTGGTGAGATGATACACCGTATGGCATGTATGCCATAGCGGTGACGTGGCGTAGTATCGTGAATGGAGTACACGTGGAGTGTACTCCATGTTGGGAAACAATGCACAGTATGGCATGTGTGCCGTATTAGTGATATGGCAGAGCGTCATGAATGGAGTATATGCGGAGTGTACTCCATGTAGTGGAACGATGCATCGTATGGCGTGTATGCCATAGCGGTGATGTGGCGTAGTGCCTTGAATGGAGTACGCGAGGAGTGTACTCCATGTGGTGAGACGATGCATCGTATGGCGTGTCGCGAAGATAAGTGTGATTGCGTAGTTGATGGGCAAAGAGCTTGAGGTATGGTGTCGAGAACTGTCGAACAGTGTCCCGAAATAGTTGTGAGATATGGCCTGTAGTCCAAGGCGATGAGCCTCGCCATGTGATTGGCTTATGGCCGAGAGTAAGTACGAAGTGGCTAAAAAGGTATCAGAGTAGCGTAGCGAAAGCATGACTGGGCAATGTCACTAAGTGATGTGGTCGATTAAGAGGTCGTGCTTGCGATGGGCTAAGAGTTAGTGTAAGAGTGACGTAGCGGGAATGTGACGAGGTGTCACAGTATGCGGGAGTACGTGAGGAACCGTACTCGTGATAAGTTGGAGGTTGACGTATAGGTGACGTAGAGGAACGTCAGAGGATGTGACAAGGTCACGGTGTAGCTTGGGAATGGTCTCGAGTTATATGGCATGATGTAATGTGTTGTGGTATGTGCTGTAGTAGTATTATGGCTGTAGTCCAAGGCGACGAGTGTCGTCGCGGAGTCGGCTTATAGCCTAGAGTAAGTACGAAGTGGCCAAGAAGTATCGGAGCAGTGCAGCGGAAGCATGATTGGGCAACGTCATGAAGTGACGTGATCAATCATGAAGCTATGTTGTGATGGGTTAGGATGTATGTGAGGTGACGTGACAGAGTCACAGTGTAGCTTGGGATTAGTCTCGAGTTATGTGGCCTGACGTAAGGTGTAGTTATGAACAGAGTCCCATCGTGCTAAGGTTGGGATGAACTGTCAAGAGGCATGGCTAGCATGAAGAGTCATGCTAGCCGGGTTATGAGAAGATTGGTAACAAAGTATGGCGTTCGCCATACTAGCCTGTGACCAATGTATTTAATGATGGTATTACGTGATAAAGGGGTAATGTACGTGTGTTATCTGGTTAAACGCACGTGCTGGACAGATTCACCATATGTAATGGGTAATCTGTCCTATATACGGTTAGACGGTGCTTAAGCCTCGGAGTGGCTTAGAGTCATGTAGCGTGTATGGATGGTCATGGAAATTAGAGTGAGCTAAGATACATGAGGGTAATGATGTAGGTACTGTCTAAGAATGGGATGCATGACTTAGTCAGTTTAAGTCATGCGTCGAAATGAGGTTAACGAGAAGAACGAGATAGAGGTCCTAGTGTCTTAATTCTAAGGTGAATCATGAGTTCACCTTAGCGAATAAGCACTCGAAGTAGAATGTAAGGTTGAAGGAAGTAGAGACTGTAATGGGTCTCTACTTACAGGATACAGGATAGAAGGATAGTGTTCTAAGCAAAGTTTAGCTCTATTTCTAGTTCAGCTATTTATGCACTAGATAGAGAATGACGTAAGGTTATGTATGCATGTAGGTGCCATCTGACACGCGCATGAATGGACTGCATGGTATGAAAGTAGCATGGAGTCTAGATAAGTGTTACGTTCATGCTCTTCTAGAGTTTTCTAAAGTATGTAAGAAAAAGAAAGATGAACGCTTTTCTCCATGAAAGATGCTTTAAGAAAGGACACAAAAGACGTTTTTAAAGAAAGCATGCTAAGTATTGAAAGTTATAAGTATGTACGGCCCCTTCTCAGCAGCCCCTTTTTACGCACCCAAAAGTATTAATTGTATGCATGTGAATGGATGACTATACGATCTACCTATTGTACGTATTTTCTAAAGGAAAGAAAGGAAGCTTCAAGGCCCGTGCCCCGATCTTCAAACCGATGCTTTAAGCGATGCGAAGAAAGTGATTTAAAACTGGTCCCTGAGAACTGATGCTTTAAATGATGCCACGAAAGATTATGTTTAAGCCCATGCTTTTAATTGAGGTTTTTCCATGAAAGGACTGTTAAATGAAATGAAAAGATGATGATCACATTTCTGCTCAAAGAAAGAGAGCAGAAATAAAATGAAATGAAAGCCTCAGCTCTTTAGAGCTGACATGAAATGAATGAATGAAAGCATGAATCTATGAAACTACGTAACGGCCACATGAATGAATGGAAAGGGGTACCCAATAAATGAATGGGCAGATTGCAATGCAAGGCAGTAGCATCTGGTAGTGTACCCAGTGCTCCACCCTAACGGAAAAGGATTCCAAACCGTGGCCACGGGCGAATCCATCGACCCAAAAGGCCGCTAACCCTAACACGCGGGGCGTAATGATGTGCACCGGCCTATGAAAGTGAAAAGAAAAGTAATTGTATGTATGAATGCATTGCATTCTTCAAGAAATGAAGGCAATGACGGGGGAAACGTTTTAAGAAAAGAAAAGCATGTTTAAAGATGAAAGCCCCCGTCCACTGATGTTTTTAATGAAAGCACGTATGGATGTACGTATAGTATGTATGGAATGATAAATGCATGAATGAAAACCTATGTTGCTATATTTTAACGGAATGAAGTAATGCTTACTGAGTATTCAACTCATTTTAGTTTTTATGTGTGCCCCTCCCTCACAGGATTCTAAATGGGCAGCATGGCCAGGAGGGACACAGCCAAAGGGAAAAAGTATGGAGGTCTAGGCATGAAGGTTTTAAATATACGGAAAGACCTTTTTATTTTAAAGATTTATATTTTCCACTCTAGACCTCTTTTATTATAAAAGCACATTTTATTTTACAACGTAGAGTCTTGCACCCTGGGAAGGACTGTAAAAAGTTTTAAATCGGACAGTAATTCCCGTTGTCCTTTTCTAAAATATTTTGTAAAAAGGTTCACCCCAAGGACGGGCGTTACACAATTTCTTCAAGATTATAATCCAGATTTTCCTGTAGACTCCCAACTGCTAGACTGATAGTATCTTCGCCCAGATTAGTATTAGGAGCTTCCTCCAAAATCAGAGGAAATGGTTCTTCTACATTAAAAGAAACAACTTTAGTATGGTTCGAAAGATTGCCTGCCTCCTCGCTTGGCTCTAGCATCCTCCATCACCATGATTCGTGTGATTAACCCCCTGGGCAGGGGATGAGGAGACGTTTAAAATTTGAACCGTAACTAGTTCATCAGACTCTATTTCAGGAAGCGCCTCATGAAAAATAATACCTGTGTCTTCGCTTGGCACTAGCACTCCTCCATCATCATGAATATCGACCTCCGTAAGAATAACCCCTATGCAGGGGATGAAGCAATGTTGGAAGGTTGTTTCGGAATAACAAATGGGTCCGCAAGCTCTGTTTCAGGAAGGATATCCACAGATTTGTTCATCTCACCACCCTGAGTATGACCAGAACGAATGCCACCATGTACTGGTTCTACTTTCTTACCTCCACGGTTGAGATCCTTTCCAACACGACAAGTCTTCAAATTATGACCCTGAACTCTGCATTTTCCACAGTATGCGGGCAACGTCTCATAGCGAACCTCTTGTTTCCGACTTGTAGGCAGACCTAGAGCACCAATCCAAAAATAAGTAATCGGCTCCTTGGTTGCGTCCATCTCCAAACAGAGTCTAGCTCCATCAGTCTGGGTAGCACAACACTCCATTCACTTCATAGGACTCATGGGAAAGGGCTTTCACAAAGTCTGCTTCCATAGTGTAATGCCCGTCCTTGGGGTGGACCTTTGTGCAAAATATTTTTAGAAAATACGATGGGAATTACCTTCTGATTTAAAATCCTTTTACAGTCATTCCCAGGGTGCAAGACTCTACGTTATAAAATAAAATGTGCTTTTATAATAAAAGAGGTCTAGAGTGGGAAATATAAATCTTTAGAATAAAAAGACATTTTCGTTCGTTTAAAACCTTAATGCCTAGACCTCCGTGCTATTTTCCTTTGGCTGTGTCCCTCCTGGGCGTACTGCCCATTCAGCTTCCTGTGGGGGGAGGGGCACACATAAAACTAAAATGAGTCGAATACTCAGTAAGCATTACTTCATACCGTTAAAATATAGCAACGTAGGTTTTCAGTCATGCATTCATCATCCATACATACTATACGCACATGCATATATGCTTTCATTAAAAACATCAGTCGACGGGGGCTTTTCATCTTTAAACATGCTTTTCTTTTCTTAAAATGTTTTCCCCATCACTGCCTTCATTTCTTGAAGAATGCGATGCATTCATACATACAATTACTTTTCTTTTCACTTTCATAGGACGGTGCACGTCTTTATGCCCTGCATGCTGGGGTTAGTGGCCTTTTGGGCCGATGGATTCGCCTGTGGCCACGGGTTGGAATCGCTTTCCGTTAGGGTGTAGCACTGGGTGCACTACCATATACTACTGTCCGGCATTCCAATCTGCCCATTCATTCATTGGGTACCCCTTTCCGTTCATTCATATGGCCGTTACGTAGTTTCATACATTCATGCTTTCATTCATTCATTTTATGTCAGCTCTAAAGAGCTGAGGCTTTCATTTCATTTCATTTCGGCTCTCTTTCTTTGAGCAGAAATGTGATCATCATCTTTTCTTTTCATTTAACAGTCCTTTCATGGAAAAACGTCATTTAAAAGCATGGGCTTAAACATCATCTTTCATGGCATTATTTAAAGCATCAGTTCATAGGGACATTTAAAGCATCGGTTCTCAGGGACATTTTAAAACACTTTCTTTGCGTCACTTAAAGCATCAATCTGAAGCTCGGGGCACGAGCCTCGAAGCTTCCTTTCTTTTCTTTAGAAAAGAACTTACAATAGATACTTCGTATATTCATCCATTGTTGCGTCTAAACTTTCACACAAAATGATGAATAAAAATTCAGAGTAGTTTTGCCTGCAAGTATACAGGTGTCGTAGTACTTTACAGGATCGAATCCACAAGGATTGACTAATGTGATAAAGAGAATAAAATAAAAGGAGATTTAAAAGGAACGTATAATCAAAAAGATGAGATTACTGGGTTGAGGATTTTAACGCAACAGAATATAACTGAAACAATAAAATGAATTAATATGGAGAGCAACTAAGATTTCGAGGATCCATCTAATAATTTATAAAATTGTTTTTAATCAAATTAGCTCAGTTAGACTAGAATAATGATTCCATCTAACTGGAAGATTTAACAAATAAGTTCAAGAAAAATAATCACCAAGTATTGAGTTTGAATAATTTAAGGTAGAAATGTTCACAAGTCCAATTGATTATCACAGGGATTTCTCAAGCATTCACTGTATTCAGAAATCACAATGAATCAAGAAAAGTATATAGATAATCAAAGTTTCTAATAATAATACCAATTAATTAATCAACTCACAATATAACTCTATTATTGATATAAAACAATATTTAAATTATTAGACTTCACCTCTTCACCTTAGTATGAAAAATTAGCCAACCATGTTCATCACAATAACCATGGAATTTAATGATCTATTCTCCATAAAAAAAAATGAAAAATAAAAACACAGCACCAAATATTACAAATAAAAGCTTAAAGAAAATAAATTAATTCTCAATTGAAATAAACTCAAAATAAAACACTGCAAATCAAATATAAACTGAACTAAAATAAAACACTGCAAATGGAATATACTGCCGAAAGGAAATGAGGGGCTCCTTCCAAACTCCCATCCTCTTCTTCGTTCATCTCAAGCCTTTTTATAGGCTTCAAAAAGCCTTCAGCTGCAACTGCCAGGTCTTGATGTTTCCCACAGTCGAAAGGTTGCATCTTTCCAGCTCCTACAGTGCACTTACTGCTCTGCATGTGTGATTTTCGTTCCAGCGTGGTTCCCTTCTGCGCGCGTGACTCTGCTCTGCTCCTTGAGGCCAGCTGCTGCCCACGTGAATGCCTACCGAAAGAATCTGCTGCAACATTTTCTGCTTCCAGCTCCTGCATGAGTCCGTGAGTGAGTTTCCAGCTTTAGTTTCCCACGTTTTCTGCATAGCTGTATGCATGTTCCCCTTTAATTCTGCTGCACGTTCCTTTCCTTCTGCTGGTCCCGTAGGTAATTGCTAACTTGGCAAAAGGAAAGAAAAACCAGGTGTGCATCTGCTCTGCACCAGCGTGAACCTGCAGCCAGTGTGGTGTGTTTTCTGGTTTGCTGCACTTTCCTTTGATTTCCAACAGCTTTGTTCCGAGTGGGTCATTGCTGCTGTGAGAGTTTGCTGCCGTTTGTTGCTCTAAATTCCAGTAAGTTAAAATATGCTCGAGGTTGAGCAGTAGCGGGTGGATGAAGGGTGGCAGCGAGGTGGTGCTGTTGCTGTTTGTTGGAGGTTGAAGACGAGGCCAACGACATGTAGTTTTTATCAAAAGACAAAAACGACATGTCGTTTAGAGAACTTGAAAAACGAAAAAAAAAACTAAAAAAAAAAAAAAATAAATAAAACTAGAAAAAAATAAAATAAAATAAAATTAGACAAAAGATGGAAAATAAAACATTAAAAGTGTTATGCAAATGAATAAATATTGCCCAATTAAATCACAAGCTATAAAATTAAGCATAAATTATACTTTTGATCAATTGAAATCATACCTTGGATTTATACCTCTTAATCAATTTTTCCATCTAAAACCAATAATAAAATAATAAAGTAATTAAGAATATATTGGTTTTAAATGTATAAAATATGCAATAATGTAGCTCAATCACACCCTCCAACTAGCATTTTGCTAGTCTCTAAGCAAAATAGTGAAAATTAATTGAGATGAATATTGCATAAAGCTCGAAATTCAAACAAAAGCAATCAAACATAATAATGAATTCTCACAAATGCAACACATCACTATCAACCCCCGGGAGCTATATCCACCAAGACTGTCTCAACAATCTTTCAAAGAATTGGGGAAAATATCTTTCAACACAAATGTGTGTATATAGACTGTGTGTTCTCCATTACTAGCCAGGATTTGTCCCAGGATTTTTTTCAACTTTAAGATTAATAATTTTTTATTCTAACTACTACGAAGCCCAAGGGACTAGCCGTTTTCACGCCAATTCTGTTTAAAGGTTGAACACTCAACCCCCAAAGTTTGGGTAACTGTTTCTAACCCTTTATTTAGGAAAGCTTACCGCTTGATCCTTTATTATAATTTTTTTTTTCTAATAATTTTTTTTTTCAAAAGGATTCGAATAGAGGGGAATCGAACCCAGGACCATGCGCCTAACCCACACATTCCCAAGTTCGCCCTTACCACTGAGGCAGACCCCTTTTTTTCTCTCTTTTTTTTTTTTTCATCAGGCTCGGTAGTCCTGCAATTTACTTTTCCTGTGTAAAATTCATGAACAGTAATGAAGAACACTATGAGTGTAAGCATATGCAAAAATATTGTTTAAGATTTTCCTTATAAATCATGCCAAGTCTATCTCAATAACTATAGCATCCCGATGTTTCAAGTCATACATCAAGCAAAATATGATGCATCAGGAATTATGTTTTATGCTCAGGGTTGAAAATAAATCTTCATAAAAATAATTCCGCTCAACTACACCACCAAGATGCTCAAATTGGTAGAAATTGAGTGTGTCAATGATGTGTATAACAGTGCATATAACATTACGGCAAAAATTGTGTAATCCAGTGCACACACACTAATAAAGAAAGAGAAGCAATCAACAAGCAATAACATAGAAAATAAACAATCGTGTAATCCATTATACACATGCAAAAAATAAATAAACAACAACACAGAAACTAAACAAAGACAGGCAATAAAAGAAACAACACAAAATAAACAACACAATGTAATGACAGAGATAGATTTCAAATATGTACGAGAGAATTTAAAGAAGAACTTCCTGGACAGGTGAGAAATGCTTGGGGATGAAAAACAACTTCATGTGAATTTTTTTTTTCTTTCATCCAGCGGTCGAAAATCAAGGAATCTGAGGTCTGACAACTAGCATAAATCACAGAGTCTTGGTTTCTAGATTCAAGCCGTAAGGCTAGACCGACAGCGTTTCAGAGCCTCGAGCCGTAAGGCTACATTGACATTGTTTTAGTCTATATGGCATTGAGCTCTGGGTTAGTTTTCACAGAGCGTTGAGCGCTCTGGGTCTCTATAAAAGGGACTATCTTCATCATTTTGAAATTTAGAACAAGTCCTCTGCATTTCTCACATTTCTTCAATTTCTCTCAAATGGCCGAGCAACTTCTTTCATTCTCTCAATTGGCCGAGCAACACTCTGTCAATAATGTCCCTGATTTGAATCAGGTACCTATTACACCACAACCATTTGTCTTCTGTCCTGATGCCGTTAATGCCATGAAGGGAACAGAGATACATTTTTCTACTCGGTCCGATGCTGAGGTGGTTTCAGGATCTAAAATGCTCGGTGCCCAATATGCTGCTTCTGTTACAACCATGTCTTGGAGATTACTGTCACGGGTGAGTGAAATAGATGAACTTAAAATTCAAATTTTTAAGTTGCAACAAAGACTTGCTTATAAAATTAAAAAAAATAAAATATTAAAACAAGAAAATAAGGAGTTGAAGAAATGTGTGGACTGGTATGCTCAAAACATGCAACCAAGAATAACAGAGTTGGAACGAGAGAAAGAACAAATACTAAGCAACCATCAGCAGTTAACAGCAGAGGTCCAGCGTTTACGAGAAACATAAGGACAGTCTGCAGTTAATTTATTTATTGGTTTTTTTTTTTTTTTTTTTACGTACTTGTTTTGTTCTCAATTCCAGCTCTATAAAATTAGTCTTGAGTATTCAAGTCACAACAAATCTCCATTTTTTTTTGTTTTTATTTTATAACACTCAGAGCACCAAATAAAAACATATATATATATATAAATGATGATTTTTTTTACATATATAAATATGCAATAAATTTAATGTAAAAATAGAAAAAAAAATGACTCATTCAAAAATGGGTTTTCTAAGACTCAATATCCCTAAAGAAATACCGCCAAACAAATGGGATAATAGGCAAGATAACTACTTTGTCAAAGCGGACACTTGCGATCACTGTGCTATCGCGTGTCGGTATCACTTCATCTTGTCAGGAAATCATTTTTAAACAGAAAACAACGATTGGAGGAGAAAATAAATAACTAGCATATTTTCAATAGAAACCCACCCCCCAACTACATGTGACATTGTCCTCAATGTTAAGCAAATGTGATGAGATATTATAAAAGGTAATGAATTAAAGCATGATTAACACCGCAGAAATAAAAGGAAAGAAATCACCTTTGATAAGTAGGATCTTCTAGAGCAGTGGATTCAATCTCAGGAGTAAAATGACCCAAAAATGGTTTCAACCTCTGTCCATTGACTTTAAAAATATTACCATTCTCTGGATTTTCTATCTCGACAGTCCCATAAGGATAAACAGTTTTTACAACAAAGGGACCACTCCATCGGGATCGAAGCTTGCCAGGAAACAAATGGAGCCTAGAATTATACAACAAAACCTTTTGGGAAGGTTCAAAGGACTTTCGAAAGATATTTTTATCATGAAAAATCTTCATTTTTTCCTTGTAAACATGAGAGTTGTCGTAAGCTTCATTTCTGATTTCTTCTAACTCATTAAGTTGAAACTTACGAAGAGAGCTAGCTTTGTCCATATCAGAATTAAACTGCTTAATAGCCCAATAAGCTTTGTGTTCCAATTCCACAGGCAAGTGACAAGCCTTTCCAAAAATAAGTCTATATGGGGACATACCAATTGGGGTTTTAAAAGCAGTACGGTATGCCCAAAGAGCATTAGTTAGTCGTAAAGACCAATCTTTGCGATTTGGGTTAACTGTCTTTTCTAAAATCTTTTTAATCTCCCGATTGGATATTTCAACTTGGCCACTTGTTTGTGGGTGATAAGGGGTAGCATCCTTATGAGTAATACCATATTTCCGCATTAAGGCCTCGAAAGGCTTATTACAAAAATGTTTACCCCCATCACTGATAATGGCCCGAGGTGTTCCAAACCTAGACAATATATTTTCTTTCAAAAATTTCAGCACAACCTTTTGATCATTTTGTCTACATGGAATGGCCTCAATCCATTTGGACACATAATCAAGTGCTACCAAAATGTAGAGGTTGCCAAAAGAGATTGGAAAGGGTCCCATAAAATTGATGCCCCAACAATCAAATATTTCAATAACCAAAATTGAATTTAATGGCATCATATTTCAGCGGGTAATTGCTCCCAATTTTTGACAACGTTCACACATTTTACAAAATTCATGGGTGTCCTTGAAAAGAGTAGGCCAATAAAAACCACATTGTAAACTTTTAAAGGCTGTTTTCTTACCAGAGAAATGGCCACCACATGCTCTAGAGTGACAGAAAGATATTACACCTTGGAATTCATTGTCCGGCACACATCTTCTAATTATTTGATCTGGGCAATATTTAAACAGATACGGATCATCCCAGAAGAATTTTCGTACCTCTACAAAAAATCTCTTCTTGTCTTGTTGAGTCCAACAGCGAGGAATTTTTCCTTTAACAAGAAAATTCGCAATATCAGCATACCAAGGCATTTGGGATATACCAAGAAGTTGCTCATCTGGGAATGTGTCTTTAATTGGAACTGTCTCCATGGGATCTGAAAAAACAAGTCTAGACAAGTGATCAGCAACAACATTCTCAACTTCTTTTTTGTCTTTAATTGTTAAATCAAATTCTTGCAGCAAGAGGATCCATCTAAGCAACCTGGACTTTGTATCTTTTTTAGCTAAAAAGTATTTCAAAGCTGCATGATCAGTAGAAATGACAATTTGAGACCCAATCAAGTAAGAACGAAATTTGTCAAGTGAAAATTACTGCAAGTAGCTCTTTTTCAGTTGTTGAATAATTTATTTGAGCACTATTTAAAGTTCTACTTGCATAATAAATAACACAAGGCTTTTTGTCCCTACGTTGGCCCAACACAGCTCCAACCGCATAATCACTAGCATCACACATAATTTCAAATGGTAAGTTCCAATCAGGTGATTGCATAATTGGGGCTGAAATTAACATACCTTTTAGCTTTGTAAAAGCTATTGTACAGTCCTCAGTCCACACAAAAGAATTTTCCTTTGACAATAAATTGCACAAAGGTTTAGAAATTGTACTGAAGTCTTTAATGAATCTTCTGTAAAATCCTGCATGACCTAGAAAAGATCTGATATCCCTGATGTTCTTTGGGATGGGCAAATTAGCAATTAATTCAATCTTGGCTTTGTCAACTTTGATGCCTTGAGAAGAGACAATATGACCAAGGACAATCCCTTGAGTAACCATAAAATGGCACTTTTCCCAGTTCAAAATCAAATTCTTTTCTTTGCATCTAATCAGCACTTTTTCTAAATGATTTAAACATTCATCAAATGAATCACCAAAAATAGAAAAATCATCCATGAATATTTCAACAAAACGTTCTACCATGTCGCTGAATATGCTCATCATGCATCTTTGAAATGTAGCAGGGGCATTACAAAGTCCGAATGGCATCCTTCGATATGCAAAGGTACCAAATGGACATGTAAAAGTTGTCTTCTCTTGGTCTTCAAGAGCAATCTCAATTTGGTTATATCCAGAATAACCATCTAGGAAGCAATAAAATTTATGGCCAGCTACCCGTTCAAGGATTTGATCCATGAATGGTAGAGGAAAGTGATCCTTCCTAGTAACCAAATTTAGCTTTCTGTAGTCAATGCACACACGCCAACCAGTAGTAACTCTAGTTGGGATCAACTCATTTTCTGCATTCCTAACTACAGTCATACTAGATTTCTTCGGTACCACCTGTGTAGGACTAACCCATTTGCTGTCAGAAATAGGGTAGATGATCCCTACATCCAGAAGTTTCAACACCTTTGCTCTAACAACCTCTCTCATGTTGGGGTTGAGTCTACGCTGCATCTCTCTAGAGGGTTTAACATTGTCCTCTAAATATATCCTGTGAGTACAAATCAAAGGACTGATTCCTTTTATATCAGCTATGGTCCATCCGATTGCATCTTTGTGTTCAATGAGAACAACAATTAATTTCTTCTCCTGAATTTTATCAAGTTTTGAGGAGATGACAACTGGTAATGTCTCTGCTTTGCCTAAAAATGCATATTTGAGTTCAGCAGGTAGAGGTTTCAGGTCGAGTTTTGGTGTTTGGACACTTGAGGGGAGGGGCACAACATCACGAGGTGGTAACTCCTCAAAACGTGCCCTCCACTTATTAGTGTCCATTATAGGAGTGGATCCTAGCAAAAAATTCATAGAAGCAAGCACAGAATCATCATCAAAATTTTCGCAATGAACCAAACAGGCTTCTAGACGGTCAGAAAAAAATGTCAAATCAAATTGATCCTGAACAAGAGTTTGAATCAAATTCACTTCATGCACGTCATCATCATCGCCAGGTTGTTTACAAATATTGAAAATATTCAACTCCAAAGTCATGTTGCCAAAAGAAATTATCATCACACCACTCCTGCAATTTATTAAAGCATTCGAGGTTGCAAGGAATGGTCTTCCTAAAATTATAGGAGTTTGAGTGCAAACATCAAAGACAGGTTCTGTGTCCAAAACAATAAAGTCCATCGGGAAGTAAAATTTGCCTACCTGCACTAATACATCCTCAACTATTCCTCTCGGTATTTTTATTGAACGGTCGGCAAGTTGGAGTGTTACCTTGGTGGGCTTAAGCNAAAGCAACCACATAATCATCATCAAAATTTTCGCAATGAACCAAACAGGCTTCTAGATGGTCAGAAAAAAATGTCAAATCAAATTGATCCTGAACAAGAGTTTGAATCAGATTCACTTCATGCACGTCATTATCATCGCCAGGTTGTTTACAAATATTGAAAATATTCAACCCCAAAGTCATGTTGCCAAAAGAAATTATCATCATACCACTCATGCAATTTATTAAAGCATTCGAGGTTGCAAGGAATGACCTTCCTAAAATTATAGGAATTTGAGTGCAAACATCAAAGACAGGTTCTATGTCCAAAACAATAAAGTCCACCGGGAAGTAAAATTTGCCTACCTGCACTAATACATCCTCAACTATTCCTCTCGGTATTTTTATTGAACGGTCGGCAAGTTGGAGTGTTACCTTGGTGGGCTTAAGCTCACCAAGACCCAATTGCTCATATACCGAGTAGGGTAGGAGGTTGACACTAGCACCAAGGTCAAGTAAAGCTTTCTCGATTTTAAAGTTCCCAATGACACAAGAAATTGTTGGACAACCTGGATCTTTATATTTTGGAGGAGAATTATTTTGGAGGATGGCACTTACCTGTTCTGTGAGGAAAGCCTTCTTTTGTACCTTCATCGTACGCTTCACTGTACACAGATCTTTCAAAAACTTTGCATAAGATGGAATTTGTTTAATGGCATCCAACAAAAGAATATTAATTTTCACCTGTTTGAAAATTTCAAGAATGTCAGCATTTTGAACCAATTTGTGAGAAGGTTGCAACCTTTGGGGAAAAGGGGCAGGGATTGGGGTTTTNTTTTGAACCTTTGGGGAAAAGGGGCAGGTATTGGGGTTTTCACAGGCATATCTAACTCAACTTTGTCAAGTTCACCATCCCTCTTGGAATTTGAAGAAGTGTTGGTCTTATCATCTTTCATTAAAATACTTTTATCAATTATTTTTCCATTGCGTAGAGTGGTGATGGACTTGGCATGTTCAGTTTTTGAATCATAAGAATTTGAGTTACTTACCTCTAATTGTCCTTTGGGATTTGGTTGAGTTTGAGCAGGAAACTTACCCTTTTCTTGAATGCGCAATGCGGAGGTGAATTCACCAATAGAGCCCTTTAAGTCATTAACAGCCTGCATTATCTGGCTATTAATGTTAGCTTGACCCTGCATAAAAGTTTGTAATGTCTCCTCAAGGGTTTTCTTATGTGGGGGCACATAAGAAGNTAATCATAAGAATTTGAGTTACTTACCTCTAATTGTCCTTTGGGATTTAGTTGAGTTTGAGCAGGAAACTTACCCTTCTCTTGAATGCACAATGCGGAGGTCAATTTACCAATAGAGCCTTTCAAGTCATTAACAGCCTGCATTATCTAGCTATTAATGTTAGCTTGACCCTGCATAAAAGTTTGTAATGTCTCCTCAAGGGTTTTCTTATGTGGGGGCACATAAGAAGTAGAAACAGAAGGCCCTTGAGAATTTTGATGTGAATTGGAGTCATTCCTCCAACTAAAGTTGGGATGATTCCTCCATCCAGGATTGTATGTCTCTGAATAGGGTGAAAAGGGCTTTTTATACATACCAAGCGAATTGCAATGTTCCTTATATACTCTTCTCATCTCCGTAAGGGTTGGGCAATCCTGTGCAATGTGATCTACTTCCTGACACACGACACATAGTTTAGGTGCATCAGCTTGGTGCACAATGTGAGCTGTCGTAGTTCCCTTCGTCTTTATTGCCTCTAACTCTCTAGTCAGGCCTTCCATCCTTGCCTTCAAGTTATCTTCTTCTCTGAGATGGTAGATGCCTCCACTAGACTGAGTTTGATTTGGGCGTGCTCGATTGGTGATGTCGAAAGCATTTGGTCCTGTCCAAGTGTGAGCCTTTTCTGCAAGTTCATTTAAATACTCTATTGCCTCATCTGGATCCTTCTGCAAAAACTCACCATTACACATCATTTCAATGAATTGACGCTCTCTAGGAGTAAGACCTTCATAAAAATAGCTAACTAGACGCCAACTTTCATAACCATGATGGGGACACAAGTTAAGTGTTTCTTTAAAACGTTCCCATGCTTGATACAAAGTCTCACTATCCTTTTGTGTAAAAGTTGATATTTGTCTTTTCAAAGCATTAGTCTTATGATGAGGAAAGTATTTATTGAAAAAGATTTGGGTCATCTCAGCCCATGACCTGATCGACCGTGGTCTCAATGAATACATCCAACTCGTTGCCTTATCCTTTAGTGAAAAAGGAAAAAGCTTAAGTCTAAAAGCATCGATAGTGCCAGGTTGACTATTAAAAGTAGCAACAACCTCTTCAAACTCCCTTATATACACATATGGATTTTCACTCTCCAAACCATGAAAAGTAGGGAGAAGTTGTATCATACCAGGTTTGAAATCCACTGGAGGAATATTAGGAGGAAATAAAATGCATGATGGTGTTGTTGTGCGTGTAGGGTGAAGGTACTCTTGAAGAGTCCTAGGTTGATCTTCGTGCACACTCATGTTAAATGAAGAAATTGATGAAATAGAATGTGTATCAGAGCTAGAAGGCGTGTCAAACAAATTGTCAAAGAGAGTATCAGTGTCTACTTGAGCTCTCCTTGCAGATCTTCCCAACTCGTCTCTATATTTATGCATGCAAACATTGATAGAGAAATGAACGAGATTATAAAATGATATGAATATGAAAGCAACGCCACACAATTTCTTTCTTAAACAAAAATAGTATTTGAGACAGAAAAGAAAGAAAAAAAAAAAGAAAAACAAAAGAAAAGAAAAAGAAAACAAGAGAAAGTTAGAAAAATATTTATATATATTTTACCACATGTTGCAATCCCCGGCAACGGCGCTAAAAACTTGTTGAGTCTAAACTTTCACTCAAAATAATGAATAAAAATTCAAAGCAGTTTTGCCTGCAAGTATACAGGTGTCGTAGTACTTTACAGGATCGAATCCACAAGGATTGACTAATGTGATAAAGAGAACGTATAATCAAAAAGATGAGATTACTGGGTTGAGGATTTTAATGCAACAGAATATAACTGAAACAATAAAATGAATTAATATGAAGAACGACTAAGGTTTCGAGGATCCATCTAATAATTCATAAAATTTGTTTGAATCAAATTAACTCAGTTAGACTAGAATAATGATTCCATCTAACTGAAAGATTTAACAAATAAGTTCATGAAAAATAATCACTAAGTATTGAGTTTGAATAATTTAAGGTAGAAATATTCACAAGTCCAATTGATTATCACAGAGATTTCTCAAGTATTCACTGTATTCAGAAATCACAATGAATCAAGAAAAATATATAGATAATCAAAGTTTCTAATAGTAATACCAATCAATTAATCAACTCACAATATAACTTTATTATTGATATAAAACAATATTTAAATTATTAGACTTCACCTCTTCACCTTAGTATGAAAAATTAGCCAACCATGTTCATCACAATAACCAAGGAATTTAATGATCTATTCTCCATTAGAAAACTAAAATAAAACACAACACCAAATATTACAAAACAAGCTTAATAAATTAACTCTCAAATGAAATAAACTTAACTAAACACTGCAAAAAGAAATGAGCTGAACTTAAATAAACACTGCAAATAGAAATGAGCTNGACAAAAAAAAGAAAAAAAATTATTAGAAAAAAAAATTATAATAAAGGATGAAGCGGTAAGCTTTCCTAAATAAAGGGTTAGAAACAGTTACCCAAACTTTGGGGGTTGAGTGTTCAACCTTTAAACAGAATTGGCGTGAAAACTGCTAGTCCCTTGGGCTTCGAAGTAGTTAGAATAAAAAATGATTAATCTTAAAGTTGAAAAAAATCCTGGGACAAATCCTAGCTAGTAATGAAGAACACACAGTCTATATACACACATTTGTGTTGAAAGATATTTTTCCCAATTCTTTGAAAGATTGTTGAGACAGTCTTTGTGGATATAGCTCCCGGGGGTTGATAGTGATGTGTTGCATTTGTGAGAATTCATTATTATGTTTGATTGCTTTTGTTTGAATTTCGAGCTTTATGCAATATTCATCTCAATTAATTTTCACTATTTTGCTTAGAGACTAGCAAAATGCTAGTTGGGGGTGTGATTGAGCTGCATTATTGCATATTTTATACATTTAAAACCAATATATTCTTAATTTTTTTATTATTTTATTGTTGATTTTAGATGGAAAAATTGATTAAGAGGTATAAATCCAAGTTATGATTTAAATTGATCAAAAGTATAATTTATGCTTAATTTTATAACTTGTGATTTAATTGGGCAATATTTATTCATTTGCATAACACTTTTAATGTTTTATTTTTCATCTTTTGTCTAATTTTATTTTATTTTATTTTTATTTTTAGTTTTTTTTCGTTTTTCAGGTTCTCTAAACGACATGTCGTTTTTGTCTTTTGATAAAAACTACATGTCGTTGGCCTCGTCTTCAACCTCCAACAAACAGCAGCAGCACCACCTCGCTGCCACCCTTCATCCACCCGTTCGCTGCCACCCTTCATCCACCCGCTACTGCTCAACCTCGAGCATATTTTAACTTACTGGAATTTAGAGCAACAAACGGCAGCAAACTCTCACAGCAGCAATGACCCACTCGGAACAAAGCTGCTGGAAATCAAAGGAAAGTGCAGCAAACCAGAAAACACACCACACTGGCAGCAGGTTCACGCTGGTGCAGAGCAAATGCACGCCTGGTTTTTCTTTCCTCTTGCCAAGTTAGCAATTACCTACAGGACCAGCAGAAGGAAAGGAACGTGCACCAGAATTAAAGGGAACATGCGTACAGCTATGCAGAAAACATGGGAAACAAGCTGGAAACTCACTCACGGACTCATGCAGGAGCTGGAAGCAGAAAATGTTGCAGCAGATTCTTTCGATAGGCATTCACGTGGGCAGCAGCTGGCCTCAAGGAGCAGAGCAGAGTCACGGTGCAGAAGGGAACCATGCTGGAACAAAAATCACACATGCAGAGCAGTAAGTGCACTGCAGGAGCTGGAAAGATGCAACCTTTCGACAGTGGGAAACATCAAGACCTGGCAGTTGCAGCTGAAGGCTTTTTGAAGCCTATAAAAAGGCTTGAGATGAACGAAGAAGAGGATGGGAGTTTGGAAGGAGCCCCTCATTTCCTTTCGGCAGTATATTCCATTTGCAGTGTTTTATTTTAGTTCAGTTTATATTTGATTTGCAGTGGTTTATTTTGAGTTTATTTCAATTGAGAATTAATTTATTTTGTTTAAGCTTTTATTTTAATATTTGGTGCTGTGTTTTTATTTTCGTTTTTTTTTTTGAGAATAGATCATTAAATTCCATGGTTATTGTGATGAACATGGTTGGCTAATTTTTCATACTAAGGTGAAGAGGTGAAGTCTAATAATTTAAATATTGTTTTATATCAATAATAGAGTTATATTGTGAGTTGATTAATTAATTGGTATTATTATTAGAAACTTTGATTATCTATATATTTTTCTTGATTCATTGTGATTTCTGAATACAGTGAATGCTTGAGAAATCCATGTGATAATCAATTGGACTTGTGAACATTTCTACCTTAAATTATTCAAACTCAATACTTGGTGATTATTTTTCTTGAACTTATTTGTTAAATCTTCCAGTTAGATGGAATCATTATTCTAGTCTAACTGAGCTAATTTGATTAAAAACAATTTTATAAATTATTAGATGGATCCTCGAAAACTTAGTTCCTCTCCATATTAATTCATTTTATTGTTTCAGTTATATTCTGTTGCGTTAAAATCCTCAACCTAGTAATCTCATCTTTTTGATTATACGTTCCTTTTAAATCTCCTTTTATTTTATTCTCTTTATCATATTAGTCAATCCTTGTGGATTCGATCTTGTAAAGTACTACGACACTTGTATACTTGCATGCTGGAGGGTATCGGTCGGTGGCAGGGGAGGCTGGCGTGGGAGTGGCAGCGCTGGAGGCACCAAGCCCATTCGGGCTGTGCATCACCGTGGGAGAGGAGGGGCCAGTGTGGGGGAGCAAGGCCGGTAAGGATGAGCTTGCCGGAGGGAGAGGAGGCCGGCAGGAGGGGCAGTGAGGCTCACTGGCGCACGGCCGCGCCGGGCTGGGGCTGGGGCCATTTGATGTAGGTGCAACATATTGGACACGCCGAGAGGGAGAAAGGGAGGAGAGAGAGAGAGAGAGAGGAAAAGTGAGGGAGAAAGAGAGAGGGGCTGGGGTTTTATACTAAAACCCAACTTCTGGGGGTCTACGAAATGATCTAACGATAACCCTTAAACACTAATTTAAAAACGAGTAAATGTTTATTTGTTTAAAGGCATTGAGAGGAATAAAGATAAAATATTATTTAAAATAATATTCCCTCATCATTTATAAAAATGATGAATTCTTACTTAAAATATTTATAAGAGTAAAACTATTAAATTGAGTTATTTAGATCACATAATATTTTAAATAACTGGAATCATTTATATAAAATGATTCCCACAATTATAATATTTTTGGAGCTCTTCAAAGATGTTATAATTCAGTTATTTAAAATATTCTTTAGTTAAATAATAATAGGAATCTTCCATTTAAAATACACATTACTTTAAAACACAAAACTATCTTTAGACACTAGAGGGGAGGAGCAGGCTGGCTATCGTATCTGACGTAACTGCTTACGTCAGAAGGAAGGAAGGAAGGAAGGAAGGAGCAGGGTGTTACACGTAGCCATTCGAACAAAAACATTGCGTGGCAATTTCATAGAGGAGACCACCGGAGTAGATGAGAGGCCCCAACGGCTAGAAATAAAAGCACGTATAGCGTCCAGAGAGGGCCTTTGTCGAAGGAACTTGATCACGATGGAGAAATGGAATGGCTTCACTGATCGACTGATTTCTTGTTTGGAGAACTGGAAAAAAATCTCACCATCCATGATTTTGGGAGCACGCGGGGCTATAGAAATATCAAGAGGGGGCTGAGGTACCGCAGCAGCCATTTCGGCAAAGGTTTGACAGCCAAAAGCATGGCCATCCATGGTTGCCATGCAGCCTAAAGCGACACAGAGGCCAAACGGAGAAGAAAAACAGTGAAACACGAGAAAACCCTAGTAGAGCATGTAAGGGGCAGTTTCGTCCTTGTTTTCCAGAATATATTAGAATGAACAAACAAAGAGTAGAGGATGGCTGACCATGGTTTTTTTGAAAATAACCTGTTTATCATCAAACCTTTTGATGGGTTCACACAACCCAGAATGATGAAATTTTATAAAGCCTCTTTATGGGTTCAATTGCACATTATGCCTTTAGTTGGCATGAATCGAGATGGTGGAGAGAATTGGAAGATCAATCGGTGTTGTGGAAGAGGTGGATGTGGAAGACGATGATGTGGGTTGGGGTAACTTCCTACGGGTAAGAATTTTGTCGGATCTGATAAAACCAATTACGAGAGGCCACATTGTTACGGTTAATGGCTTAAATTTTGGGATACCTTTAAAATATGAAAAATTGTCTCTAGTTTTTTTCAAATGTGGTTGACTCTCCATGAAGTGAAGGGATCGCAGCACAATGCTCAATAGAATACAAAGGCAGATCAACTTGGGCCATGGCTTCTAGCATAATTAGGTGGAGGACGACTGTTGGATAACCATACATGGAGAAGCAATACAGAGGGAAGGATCGGTCCAAGGGAGAACCATCGAAACCAGGTTGCAAACGGTGGTGACGAGACCACTAGTCAAACTCCAACTATGGATACAGATATGGAAACGGTGTTTTGTTATGGCAAGACCAAGAAATCAGGAGGCGATAGTGGAATGAGAGAAATTCACCAGGAAACTATGATGATGGAGGAAGCTCAAGAAGGAAGTTCTCAAAAAGGCAAAGATCCAGGGACATTTGAAAGTCATGTAGAAGAAGGGTACATTATATCTAGATCCATGGGACAACACTCTTCTATTGAGGGCTAGTACCTTGTTGGGCATAAGTGTATTGGGCCTAACCAGAGTGGTAGAGCCCATTTATTGGTGACTGGGAGTCAATTTCAACTCGATCAATTGAGGTTGCCAAATAATTGTGACTTTCAGCTCGAAGATGATCAAGGATTCACGCAACACCAGAAAAGCCCAGGCACTAAGCCCCGAGGAAACTGGAAGAAGAATGCTCAAGCTGCAGGTATGAATTCTACTTCTCGCTCTAAAGCAATAGGAAATAAAAGGGCTCTGATAGAATAGAGCGTTTTGAACTCTAGGTCTAATAGGGTTAAGAAGTATAGAAAAAGGGAGAATAAGATCTCTTCTTCTGACTGAAAATAGAAGACAATGGAGGTCTATGAGGTGGAAACAAACAGAGTGACATTGGCGGAGACTGGTCACCAGCCCTACGGGAACCAATGAAAATATTAAGTTTGCATTCCTGTGGACATGGGAACCCATAGGGAATTCGAGCTCCCCATGACATAGTCAAGAAGGAAGGTCCCGAGATTATGTTCTTACAAGAAACAAAACTGGTTGTGAAAAGAATGGAACATCTCAAATTTTGTTTGAGGTTTGAATGTTGTATGGCTATGAGCTATGAAGGGAGGAGTGGAGGTATTGATTATGGAAGAAGAACATTATGGTAATTGTAATAAGTTTCTCTAAATTCTATATACATGCTAGTGTAAATGGAGAAAGGGGAGCTGATGATGTATGGATCCTAATAGGAATTTATGGTCATCCTGACTTTACTAAAATGTATGAAACGTAGAATCTTATTAGATCCTTACAAGTGTCCAATGATCAACCCTGGTTAATTTTGGTGATTTCAATTAGATTTTGAGTAATCAAGAGAAGAGGGGAGGAAGGGCTAGACCATAAAGACAATTGACTGACTTTAGATTTGTATTGGATGATTGTGAAATGCTTGATTTGGGGTATATATAGGAGCTCAGTATGCATGCTGCAATAGAAGGGGTAGTCAGCATAGTATTAGTGAAAGACTTGATAGATACTTAGCAAACCTGATGTGATGTTCTCTTTTCCCAACAGCAAGTGTCACCCATAGGGTAGCAACTTACTCAGATTACCTTCCAATCAAGTTGATTCTACATGGTGGTAATTATCAAGGAAGAGGAAAAAGATTGTTTAGATTCGAGGCCATGTGTGTAGAGTCAACAGATTGTAAAAGAGTTATCAATGAGGCATGGAAAGGGGTTTCAGGAAACAAAGAATTAAGCACTGTGATGGGTAAAACTCAACAATGCAGTGAGAAATTAGAGGTGTGGAACAAAAGAAGTTTTGGAATAGTGAGAAAGAATATACAAACCTCTAGAATAAACATTCAACTATTGTAAAACAATGACCCTCTCTGCTTAAGGACTAAAGAACACAAAGAAGTTTGAGCTGAGGTACAGAAATGGCTAGAAAGAGAAGAAATAATGTGGAGGCAAAGATCTAGGACCTTATGGCTGAAAGAAAGGGACGTAAACACAAAGTTTTTTTTTTTCACAATAAAGCATCTCAGAGGAAGAGGAAAAATTGGATAAAAGAGGTTAGAGATGAAGAAGGAAATTGGTAGGTAGATGAAGGAAGAGACAATGTGATACTGGATTTCTTCGGTGATCTTTTCACTGCCTCAGATCAAAGAGGGAATGTGGATTTCGTGGGATGCATTGTTGAAAGAATTACTACATATATGAATAAGAAAATTACTTAGGAGTTTACAGTAGAAGAAGTCTATTTGGCTTTGCAGCAAGTGAACCCTACAAAAGCACATAGACTTGATGGTATGGCACCCATATTTTTCCAAAAATATTCAGATATTGTTGCCAAGGATGTGGCATCAGTAGTGCTGATTGCTCTAAACAGTGGTAAGTTCCTAAATTTCATTAACCATACTTTACTTTGATTCTCAAAAAGAAAAAGCCTGAGTTAGTTGCTAATTATAGGCCTATAAGCTTATGTAATGTGATGTATAAGTTGGTTTCAAAGGTCCTAGCAAATAGACTAAAAATCTATCCTCCCAAGTGTGATTTCCTTTTCACAAAGTGATTTTGTCTTTAGTAGTCTCATCACCGACAATATTCTAATAGCCTATGAGTTGATCCATTTCTGAAGGCAAAAGAGAGTGGGTAAATCTGGCTATATGTCTATGAAATTTGACATGAGTGAAGCTTATGGTAGAGTTGAAAGAAGTTTTCTAGAGAAGGTAATGCAAAAGTTGGGCTTTCATGTTGATCATGTTGTGTTTAAAAACTGTCTCTTTCTCTATACTGATTAATGGTGAAGCAAAAAGACCCATAATACCAACTAAAGGCTTGAGACATGGGGATCTATTATCCCCTTATCTATTTATGTTGTGTACTAAAGGTTTGATAACTCTTTTACAATAGGCATATGTAGATAAATTGATAGAAGGTATTAAAAAATGCAAAGGGGCCTTAAGAAGAAATCACCTGTTGTTTGCAAATGACAGTGTTTTATTTTGCAAGGCTAATAGGCAAGAGAATCCGATAATTCAATTGTTACTAGAGACATATGAGAGAGCTTCTGGTTATAAGGTAAATAGAGAAAAAACTTCAATGGTCTTCAATAGGAATGTAAACAAAATGCAAGAGGAAATCGTGGCTTTCTGGGGTGTCCAAAACTTTCAGCAATATGATAAATATTTGGGACTACCTCCTGTGATAGGTCAAGCAAAGAACAAGGCTTTCTCTGATTTGAAACACAAAGTATGGCACAAGCTCCAAAGTTGGAAGGAAAGATTACTTTCTCAAGGGGGAGGGAAAATTCTTATTAAAGCAGTGGCTATGTCAATACCGACTTACACAATGAGTTGTTTCAAGTTACCTAGGAATTTTCCTTCTAATTTGAAAAATATGATGCCAAAGTTTTGGTGGGAACATAGACAAAATGAGAAGAAGAACCGATGGGTAAGCTCGAAGAAGATGTGAGCAAAATGCAAACAGGGGAAGGGGTTTTAGGGACCTAAAGACTTTTAATATGGCATTATTGGCTAAACAGGGATGCAGAATACTGATGAGGAATCCACGTTGCTGCACAAGGTAGTTTCTTTGATTCAAAGCTAGGCATCTCGCCATCCTATGCCTGGAGAGGAATATGGGAGGCTAAGAAAAGACTGCTACAAGGTTTCAGATGGAGGGTGGGAAATGAAAAATTGATTAATACTGGACAGATTATTGGCTATTAGAAAATAAAACCATTCCACAAAGTATGAATGAGCACGGGAATCAAAAGGAGGAAAAAGTGGCAAGCCTCATTATGTAACTACTAAACTGTGGGATTTGGAGAAAGTTAGAAACCTTTTACAACCAAGAGTTGCAGCTGAAGTTTTGAAAATTATTATAGCTTTAGGAGATCGAGAGGACAAACTTATATGGGAACATGAAAAGAATGGTTAGTTCAGTGTGAAGAGTGCATATAGATTGCTTCAATCAATTGGAAGAACCAAACAAGAAGGAGAGAGTGCTAATGTAGAAAACTAGAAGTGTATCTGGAAGAGACTATGGAAGTTATAGCTACCAAACAAGGTAAAAGTTTTTGCATGGAAAGCTTGCAAAATGGACTACCAACTCTACATAATTTAAGAAACAGGAAGCTACTTTTGGAGGAATGTTGTCAATTATACAGTGAGGAAGTATAGGATGTTGGACATGCTCTTTATTATTTCCCATCAATAAGGGTATGTTGGAAAAAGCAATTAATTTGTCTGCCACCATCTGAAACTAAAGAAGAATTTGTGGATTTAGCAAGGCAAGTTATGAACAAGGGTAGTAAAAAGGATCTGTAAAATTTCTTTCTCATTGCCTAGGGGATGTGGTATAGAAGAAATGAGAGAATTCTTGAGGAGAAGACCTAAAACCTAAGCAAGTGGTGGAACATGCCTTATCTCTACAAAAGGAATGTAATGAAGCTTAAGGAAAACCAAAGCAGAGGAATCAACTAAAGTGTTGCTGGGTGTCTCCTCCTCCAGAGGTGATGAAACTGAATGTAGATGGGGCTATTTTTCATGATCAACACAGAGCAGGGGTGGGCCAACAGAAAATGAACTCAATGATCCTACATAGATTGAACTTTTAGCAATTATTAGAGGGTTGCAACTGTGTGTTCCTTTGGGCCTACATGAGTTTATCTTGGAGAGTGACTCTTTGTTAATGGTGAAAGAATTGCAAGCTACTGGAGAATCTTTATCACAACTGGGTAACCTGATACAATAAATAAAAGATTTGATGAAGAAGATCAAGCGCTGCACAGTACAACACACAAGACGCCTAGGGAATGAAGCTGCACATAGACTTGAAAAACATGCTTGGAATGTATAGGATATTTCAATTTGGTGGAATTCCATTCCAAATTTTTTTTCACAAGTTGTATGGACTGATAAACATATGTAATGGTTTTGATTGAATGAAATGTTTTTGATATAAAAATAAGAAAAAAAATAAAATAAGGAAAAAATTAAGTGTGATATGTGGTATAGGGATGATGACTAGAAAGTGCTCTACGATAAAAGGAGGGGGCAGAGGGATAAGATAGTGTAAAGAGGGAATTACGAGAGTTGGCATAATTTTTGGTTTATTCAGTTTAATTTAATATTTAAGCTCCCAGAAAAATAGTGAAAAAAAAAAGAACTGGATTTAGCACAAAGAACTCACAAAAACCCAGCAGAATCAAAATTAGTGGAGAAAAGTCCTCTACAAAATCTCTCTCTCTCTCTCTCTCTCTCTNGAGGAGGGAGGGGGGCCTTGGGTCTTTTACTACGGTTTTGATTTGCAAAGCTCATTTTTTAAACTAACATATTAGTTGTTTTAGGGGGTTGCGGAAAATGGCCGCACCTTTTAGCATTCTAGTCATTGCTCAACAAGTCCCTATTCTCTCATCTATCTCAAATCCTTTTGTCCTCTGTCTTTAGTACTCCAATAGGCAAGAGATATTCCACTGGGGAGAGGGAGAGAGAGAGAGATTTCAGAAGACAATATCACCAATAGGTAGAGATTTGAGAGAAGCCCCGCTTGGATACACAGTTCAGATGAGATGAGATGAGATCTTTTGAATAGTAGTTGAATAAAATATTGATAGAATATATTTTTTAGTATTATTTTTATGTTGGGATTTGAAAAAGTTGAATTGTTTATTATATTTTTGTATGGAAATTTGAAAAAGTTGTAATGATTGAGATGAGATGAGATAGTGGTTTTATGTAAACAAATCGGGCCACCTTTCTTGGCGTTGGGGTTAATTGGCGGTCTAGTGAGGTTGACCGTGGTGGCACCTGGTAGCAGTGATTGGACCTCGAAGGACGAGTGGCTCTTGTCTAGAAATAGAAAGCACATGAAAATAGCAGTGATGAGGAAAAATTAGGACATTGTTGGAGAGATTGAGATAATGTCTGGACATTAGAGGAGTATAAAGCTGAGAATTACCGTCGACAACTGAGAGATTTTGCTCGGCCAAGTGGTTTTCGAGTTTGAGAGCTCGTTTGTAATATGAGATTTAGATGAAGCCCTGTCTACTTTAGCGGCCAAAAGGAATTATTTTAGCTTGGTGTGTAAAATACAGAATCCTTTTACCACCACTGTTTTCTCATCGCAATACATGTTTTCCCCACCATGTTTCACTTGATGCACGCACTACAAGAAAACTATTTATTTGCAACTAATTAATTCCAACAAAATAACTATTTGCAACTAAAATTGGTTGCCAATAGTCTTTTGGTTGCAATAAATTGATCGCAAAAGCTCGTTTTTCTTGTAGTGACGGAATCTAGTAGTAATTACTGAATATTATTTCAGCTAGGGGTGAGATTCGGTCGGTCCGGACTGGAGTAACTGACTAGACAGGCCATTTCGGTCTGGACCGAACCGAACCGGGACTGGATCCGGTCGGTCTCAGTCCAAATTTTAGAGGACCGTATGTTTTTGGTCCGGTCCTAGTCTAGGGGTTTTTCAACCCAGACCGGACCGGATCGAATGAAAATTAAATTTTTATTTTTTATTTTTTACATAATAATTATATATAATTAATTATATAGTTTTTATCTAACATAATCCTGTCACTAACTCACCATTAAGTAATTATTAACTAATACTAATATTTATAATTTTATACTAATACTAATAGTCTAATATGGTATAAAAAAAATACTAATAGTCTAATATAGACTATAGTTATACTTATACTAATATAGTTATACTAAATCACTATAACTAATACTAATATATAGCTATACTAATAGTCTACTATTAATACTATTATATAGTTATACTAATCACTATAACTAATACTAATATATAGCTATACAATATACTTATATAGTTGTACTAATATATTAGTCTATTATATAGTCGAAATTCTAATATAGGCTATATAGCTATAACTAATAATCTAATACTAATATTTATATTAATAATTTAATACTAATACTCTAGTCTCTAATATAGTAATGTAGAATATAGTTATACTAAATCACTGGTTCACCATAACTAATATTAATCATATATAGTTACACTAATAGTCTAATACTAATACTATTATATAGTTATACTAATCATAATAACTAAATCATTATAAGTCGAAAACTATATATTTTTAGTATCAATGTATTATTATATTCTTTAATGTATAACTATAATATACGTACTAGTATATATTAATATGTTAACATATTATAAGAGTTATATTATAAATTATAATATATGTATAAATTTATAATAGTATGGATAATTATATAATTTATGCTTATTTATAATAGTATGTTAAGTATGTATCTTTCTCGATTATGGATGTATAGATAATTAAATTAGTTATGCTTATTGTTTCATATACAAAATGTAAAAAGTTGTATATGGCTCATTATGCATTAACTTAGAACTATCATAATGCATTGACATACTCTAAGTTAGTAACAAAGTAACAATTAACACCATCAATATTGTAACACCCAGCTCACGGCCAGACCCATGCACGTGAGAAACATTTCCTGAATCCGTCACTCAAGTTCATGCCATCTTTCCCTTTTTGTGAATGTTCCCCTTCCCTTTGTTTTAGGTTTGTTCTGTTTTTCATTTATAGCCTATATATATGTTAAGCTTTTCTCAACCCAAAAGCCATTGCCGCTACCCTCTTTTCACGCCTCAGCCATCCTTACACCTCTGAACATACACTCTAATATGTGAACCACGGCTAACACCAAACCGGAAGTCTCTTTTTGCATCTAGTGTACTACCACCCCTGTTTTTACACCAGGAAATAGAGGAGTGTTTCCTCCTCTGTGAGCCAATCTGCCAACCCGTTCCCCCCCCCCCGGTTTGCTGCTCACCATCTCAGCCTCTCAGAAAGCCACCAACACTCCCACACCGTATCTCCCTCTTTCGGCTAGTGCAACCTCCGTTCACTCGCATCTCTCTCACTCTCGCCACCTCGCATAGGTAGCTTCACCACCTCACGGTTGCGCTCCAGCTGCACCGCCTCTGCCTACCCTGTCCAGCTCACACGCTGTGGCGTGGTTTCTCCGTGAGTAAGCCCCTGCCACTACGCAGGTTTTAGTCTTCTCTTATCTCTACTATAGTTTACTAAAAAGGGGAAACTTTTGTATATATTGGTTAATCCAGTAGAAGAAGAGTGTGCTTTATTTATTTTTTTCCTTTCTACCCTTCTTATAAAAAGGTTTTGCTTTAAATTTTTTGAAAGACGTTTTTTTTCAATGGACTACAAGACTTATATTTATGGGCTTGGTTTTAACTGTTTGGTGTTTAATCTAGTGAGGTATTCTTTCTAGTGGATTGCGTATGAGATTATTAAGACATACATCATTTTTTTTATAAACTTGTGTATTTATTATTATTATTATTAGTCTTGATTTTATTATGTTGGATAAACTGTTTTAGTAAATTTTGGGTTGAGATTTTCATCAATCTAAGTTTTCACTGTTATAAATATGAGTGTATTTGGACTCAAATTTTACTTTATAATATTATTATCTAGTGTTATATTTTATAGTTACACTTCAATAGTAAATAATTTAGAATTTAATGTTTTAGTCGGAGTTATTAAGTTGGATATTGATGAGTTTAGAAAGTGATGTTTGTATTTTAGAAATAATGAGAATTTTGGGTTTCTAAGAAATTAAAAATAGATTATTTTAAAAGTTTAGGCTTGAATATCGAAATACGATATTGATTGAAAATTGATAAAAATTTATGTGATTATCTTATAGTGGGGTTCCTATGCTAGATTTGCAGAAAAAGAAACTAACTGAGGTTGGTTTGTAAAAATGTGCATTTTGTTTTAAAAAAGAAAATGTGAAAAACAACCTTAGTATGTGTTTTGCATTCATTCATGAGATACGTATGAAAAAGAAAAGAAATATTTTTGACATGAAAAGTGTAGACATGAGCAATATTTGACATGTTTATGAAATATGCAAAAGAGCGAATATGATATCATTGAGATTTTTTTATACATGTGATATGAAATGATTTGGATATATTTTTGATCAAATGCAAATGATATGAATATGTTTCGCACGTATTTTGATATGATATGGATATGAAAAACCTTTGGTATACTTATCTGGTTTCGTTCTGATTCTGAATATAGTTCTGATATGATACTGTTCACGTGATATGTTTGGTACCAACATGATATGATATGAGTACACCCACTTTGGAAACAAAGTGTTCTTTCCTGTGTGCACACTCGGGGCTCCGAGATTGAAAAGGGGAAGTTTCACAATATGATATGTCTGGTTTGGCCACCGGAGATAGCACAACCCTACCACGGGGGTTAAACATGGTATATGATATGACATGATATGATAAGATGAAGATGTTCAGTTATGTTATGCCAAAACGTTTTTGAATATGAAAATGATTTATAAATATGAAAAGATTGAAAAGTCACCTGATTTTCTGATAATATATTTTGAGATGTGCATATGAAAATAAAATGTTTTGTTTCTGCATACTGAACTTTCTGAAAAGGCTCATGTTTACATACTAGTATATGTTCTTTGCTTACTGAGTTGTTGATAACTCACCCCTTATGTTCAATATTTTTTGTTAGATGATATTGATGACCCACCTGGGGGTCAGGAATAGAAATTGGAGCTTAACTAGATATGGATAGAAGGTCAAGTACCTAAGGATACCTTCGTTAGTAGAAGGGCTTACTTGAGTATATGAAGTACTTTATGTTATTTGGATCTATGGAAACCTAAAGATATATCGTAATATTTTGTTGAAATTATTTGGAGATTGTGGACACCCCCTTGGTTTATGTTATTTTGTAATGATGACTTATGGAGTTTGTATTATGGTTATTTGGAAAATATGAGATTGTGTACTAATTATGAAATCCTTGGAGTTTTAGATGCTTTGAGAGACAGGGTTGTAAGTGACAGGTGGTAATTCTCTGACCCCCTCCGGGTTCGGGGCGTTACAAATATAAGTATATCTAAACTAAATCACTATAACTATAATTATAACTATAAGTCTATATATAGTTGTAACACCCTGCTCCTTCCTTCCTTCTCCTGACGTAAGCAATTACATCAGATGCGATTGCCAGCCCGCTCCTCCCTTCTAGTGTCTAAGAGCTCCGTTACACGTGCCAGATCCCGATAGCGTGTTTTTAAAGATACTACGTGATTTCTAAAGATATCTTTGTGTTTTAAAGTTGTGAATTTTAAATGGAATATTCTTATCGTTATTTAACTAAATAATATTTTAAATAACTAAATTATAATATCTTTGAAGAGCTCCAAAAATATTATAATTGTGGGAATCATTTTATATAAATCATTCCAGTTATTTAAAATATTATGTGATCTAAATAATGATGAAATCTTTAATTAATTTAATAGTTTTACTCTTTTAAATATTTTAAGTAAGACTTCATCATTTTATAAATGACGAGGGAATATTATTCTAAATAATATTCTATCTTTATCCCTCTCAATGCTTTTAATTAAATAAATGTTTATGTGTTTTTAAATTAGTGTTTAAGGGTCATCGTAGACCATTTTATAGACCCCCAGCAAAAGGTTTTAAATTGGACGGTAATTCCCGTCGTATTTTCTAAAATATTTTGTAAAAAGGTCCACCCCAAGGACGGGCGTTACAATAGTATTAATATCACTATGACTAATAACTATATCACTATTAGTCTATGAAAAAATATTATTATATAATATATAATATATATTCCATAATATATAACATATAGTATTAGTATCACTATATCATTATAATATATAAATATATATATACACTATATGTAGTAGTAACACTATAATAGTACAATATATAGTATTAGTATTGGTATAGTCTATACTTATTTAGTATTATAATATATATTAATTTGGATAAATACATTTCTATACATTTTTATTAGAGAAATTTTTGTAAAATAGCTAAGTTGCAACTTGCATGTGAGTAGAAAGCAATTGCAAATATTAACGTAATTAACTAATGTATCATATGAATATCAATTGACTAAACTATCAGCAATTCACCATGTTGGGAGAAAAATACCCATGGCACGTAAATTGGGTCCAGGCCACTAAACCATCACTAGGGACAAAAAGAGGGGACAAGAAAGAAGAATAAGGGCTGCAAATGTCAGTGGGAGACCAGAAAGATATGGGGGGGAGCAGATATCAAAGGGTCAGAAGAAGAATGAGAGGTGTGCACGCAAGGGAGACCTGCCAACTTAAGGCAGACTGGCATGTACAGTGAAAGGTCAGACAAATGTATAAAGGGAGGGAGGGAGAACCGAAAGAAAGAGAACGGATCGAGAGAAAAGAGACTAATACGAACTAAGATTGAACACCGAAGGATAGAAAATAAAGGATTGATGGGAGCTCCAACTTTCTCTATATAGTGAGATATGAGGTTCCATGAGTGATTGTAAACAGATATATTATAGTAGAGACTTCCCTCCCAAAACCCCGTGGACGTAGGCATATTGCCGAACCACGTAAGTCTTGGTGTCAACCTTTTTATTGCATTCATTTTCTATTCAATACCGTGGACGTACGAACCGTCACCATATAGCCGCACCGAAACACTACCGGGGGCCCCAAATTCTTCGCATCACGGCACTGACCGCGTGGATTTGCCCAGGCTCGCGAAACACGACATCAACACACCATTAACTAATTAATAGCATCTACATCTATGATCTAATTAAAGTTACTAGATAAGTTTTTTGTAAAATACCTAAGTTGGAAGTAAATATAAAGCATGTATGGACCTATGGATAATTCAAATATTTATGCTTCATATACAAAATGTAAGAAGTTTAATATAGGTCATTAATACATTGGCATACATTAAGTTAGTAACAAATTAGCAATTAACATCATCAATATAATTTTAATTAATTATTTTTTAATGAGTTAATTAAATAATCCTCACTAAATAGTTTACTTCATTTTAATTTTACTAATTTAAATAATTTTTTATTAATTTTTGTGCCAAAAAAGATAAAAGAATTGAAAATCACACATTGATATTAGTCATTACAGAAAACGGCGCCGTTTAGCTTCGGTGAGAAGCAAATTTAAAACTGGGTCACACAACCCAATTTATTTATTTTTAATTACGTTCGGTTGAAACCATGCCGTTTAGGGTTATTTTAACCCCTAACAGCACCATTTTAACCTGTTTCGTTTTGAAGGAACCCCTCTGATTCCATCCCATAATCCCTAATCAGACATGTCACCTTTCTCAAACGATTCGAAACCCTAGCCCCTTCGTGACTCCGTCACTGCCAGGCTACCCTTTCCAGCCCCTTCGTCCGTCTATCGCATGCGCTTCCCTCTCTACCCCTCTGTTGTGTACCCTCCCCTTTCTAGCCCATCCGTCGCATCCCCTCCCACAAGCCAACCCCTCCATCGTGACTTGCAGCCCGTGCCAGGCTGCCCTCTCCAGTCCCTCTGTCGCTTCCTGGCATCAATCTGAAGATTACTTCATATGCCTCAATTTTATTTTGTAGTTTTTGTTGTATTTAGGTATTGTTGCATCTGCTTGTTTATACATTTCAATCTATTTTTCCATTCGTGATTGTTTTTGGGCACGTCTATTTTGTAATTTTAAACTAATTGTTTAGTATCAATCACTTTATTTGTTTTTCCATTCGTGAATCTTGTTGGCTGGGAAGACAAAAGACTTCCCATATAGCTTAGGTATAAATGTGGTTGGTTAATTTATACTTGTAAAACCAAATGATAGTGTTTACATTTTAAGTCTTGAACAATAGAGCTTTGGTTAGGGTTGGAGGAAGTTTGACATATTCAATTTTTTTAAGTCAAAGGGAATAGGTTTGGTTAATTAGATCAGGCTCATAGATGAGACACTCAAATCTACTGAACAGGGAAATTGATTGATACGTACCCCTCAAGATCTTATGGACTAGTAATTGAACCTTATTTACTTTAAGCCTTTGGCACTATATACCTAAGAAATTTTTGCGTCTTACTCAGTCTCTCCTCAATTGGGTTTTTCTTTTCCTTTATTTATTTATTTTATTTATTTATTTTTTTTTGGTTGGGGAATGAAAGGGTGGGGTTGTCTCTTTTTTAGCTTAGGTTTGTATTTTATTGGTGCAATAGGCCTCAATCTGTTATAGTTAGCAAATTGTTATATTTGCAGTTTGGAATTAACATTTCAAATGTTATGCATTTTTAATGTTTGGGAAGTTCACAAAACTGGAAGTTCTTTAGGTTCCAAAACTTAAATAACAGAAATTGTTCTTGCACAAAACTCATAGCAATGGTTCTTGTACATTCCAATATTTTCTTATGTATTAAATATTTCTTTTTCTGAGTATTGTAAGAAGGTTTTTAGGTGCTCAGTAGTGGCTGCTTGTGAATTTTATCCCTTCCCAAGTACTCTTTTTGCAGCCAAGGTGTCACCCCCCCAACATTTAATTTTTGGTTGTTCATTTTTCTAGATGGAGTCTTCTACAAATGATGTGCAAGAGTCAACATAGAGTCAAGAAATGCCTCCACCCCACTCCCATCCAATATAAGTAATAAATCATCAGTTGGTGGGTCACAAAGTGGTAGAGTTAGGTCAATGGTTTGGGATCACTTTACAAGAATACCAAAAGGTGATCCCACTAAACCTAGGGCTACATGTAATTATTGTGGTGCTTCGTATGCAAGTGATATGAAGACCAACGGTACGAAGTCCATGAAGTATCACATTGAGAATCAATGTAAAAAAATGTCCGTTTAAGAAGACGGATAAGTCCCATATGACTCTAGGTTGGAAGGTGGAGAGAGGAAGTGGTAGTAAGGTACTTGTGCTCATTGCATTTAGTGTTGAGGGTTGCCGACAAGCCTTAACAAAGAGGATTATTCTGGATGAGTTGGCCTTTAGTTTTGTTGAATGAAAGTTTATACTGGTGGTTTGCCCTGAGTTGGTAGGGATTCCATCCTACATGACGGTTGCTGAAGACTTCTTTAATTTGTTTATGAGGGAAAAAATAACTTGAGAAATACTCTTTGAGGGCAACGAATTTTCCTCACCACAGATACATGAACATTCGTGCAAAACCTCAACTATATGTGTCTCATAGCAAACTTTATTGATGATGACTGGAAGCTACACAAGAGGATTATTTCCTTTTCTTTGGTTGAAAATCACAAAGGTGATACACTTGGTAAAGGCATAGAGATGTGTTTGCATGATTGGAGGCGACCGAAAGTACTTGCACTCACTCTTGATAATGCAAGTTCTAACAATGGGGCCGTTTCTTATTTGAAAAAAAAAAAACAAGTATAGGAGGGACATGGTCTTTGAACATGAATTCTTGCATGTTCGATGTTGTGCTCACATTTTGAGCTTAATCGTCTGTGAGGGATTGAAAGAATATGAGGACTCTATTGCGAAGGTGAAGGGTGTTGTGAAGTATGTTAAATCCTCCTCTCAAAGGTAGAGTACATTTAAGAAATGTGTGGGACTAGAAGAGATTCAATCCAAAAGCCATATTTGCCTAGATGTATCGATTATGTGGAACTCCATCGATCTTATGTTGGAGAAGGCTTCAAAATTTAGAAAGGGTTTTGATCGGTTGGAGGAAGAAGATCCGAGCTTCCTTGGTAGTATTGGAGATGACAATGATGAAGATGATGTGGTGAATAAGAGAAAGTCAAAGAAGTTAGGGCCTCCCAATGCATCTGATTGGGAGGAGGTAAAGTTGTTTGTGAAGTTTCTTCAATTATTTCATGATGCAACTTTACACTTCTCAGAGGGAGAATATGTAACTTGCAATGTTTTTCTTTTCAGAGTTGGTTACTATTAAAGATGTCATTAATATGGAGTGTGAAGAAGGAAGCTCCGTGATAAAATTAATGGCCAAAAATATAAGAGAAAGCTTGAGAAGTATTTGGAGAACTTGGATAATTAGAATATGTTTCTGTATGTTGGGATTCTTCTTGATCCTCCCTACAAGATGCGATATCTTGAGTTTAGGTTGGAAAAAATGTATGCACATGATCATACAAAAACCATTGATTCGAGTTGAAAGGTAAAAAATGAATTTATCCGCATGCATGAGGCATACATGAAAAATGAAGAAGGGAGTTCTCCTCAGCGCGAAACTGCCCCACATGAAGATGTAAGTCCTTCAGTTGGTAAGTTTGCATCTAGAAAGGCAAAGTTGATGGCCCAATTTAAGCAACAGTTACAGTCAAAAGACAAATTGGAAAGCAAATAAAAAATTGATAGATATCGAGCTGAAAGATGTGAGGATCTAGATGATAGTTTTGACCTTCTAAATTGGTGGAAGGTGAATTTAGTTAGATATCGCGTACTTCCCAAGGTTGAACATGATGTACTTACAATACCAATACCTACTGTGGCCTTTGAATCTAAATTTAGTACTGCGGGTCGTGTACTTGACCCTTTTCAAAATAGTTTAAATCCGATGATGGTTGAGGGTCTCATATGCGCACAAAATTGGCTTTATTCTTTTACTCCAATAAGCCTTAGGACTTTAATAGATGAAGTAGAGGAATTTGAGAAGCAGCTAGATATGGGTATGTAATAAATTTATTTTTATGGTTAACTGTACATAATAACTAGTTAATTTATGGCCTTCCACTGCATTTGCATAAAAGAAGAAATTTAACTATTGAAATGCATTTTAAAATTATCTTTGTACAGAGAAGCAAGAACATGAGAACCATAGTAAAATATGATTTCAAATCTTCTCATACTAAAATCCACGCATGTTTATTTCAACAATCCATTATTATTCTTCTTCAACTAATTATATTCCCCCAAACCACAATATTTGAATGCAGTGACTCTATTTCCACAATACCCAAGTTAGTAGACATGGCCTTTGCTCAAGCCACTAGAACCCAGTATGCATTTAAGGGAACAAGTATTACACTACCTGGTTATTTGTAGCCAATGCATTTCAAAGCAGCATGACAGTATTACAAGACCTTTTTTGTAGCCAATGCATTTCAAAGCAGCATGATAGTATTAGGTTATGTTTGGGGGCAAAGATGAGAAATCTCATCTCTATCTCATCATTATATCGTTTTCAAATCCCCATAAAAAATATAATAAACAATTCAACCTTTTCAAATTCTAATTCAACTTTTTCAAATCCCAAAACAATAATAATATTAAAAAATAATATTTTAAACTTTCATCTAAATACTATTCACAAAATTTTCAAAAATTTTCGTCTTATCTCAACATCCAAACCTAACTTACAATACCTGGTTATTTGCTCTGTCCTTTATATGGTACCAAGAAAATATAAATTGGTAGCAATTGACAACAATAAAAAGGCAAGTACAAACCCTTAAACTAGACATTATTACTAATTTGATTGAAACTTAGAAATTGAGAATACGTTGCCCTTGTGACATAGGACATCTGTGCATGTAAGGGAACAAATCTTAAGCCATTTTCAAAATTCAAAGCAGCATGACAGTAGATTGGATGAGATAAAGACCTCTTGGTACCTAAGCACCACATGGAAACTGGTGTGGGTGTGGCATTAGGCCTAAATTGGTGCATGGTGGTCCTGCACCCTTATCATCCGTCCATTTCAATACGTTACTTATCTTTTCATATCAACCTTTTCAATTAGGCCTAAACGATAGCAACCTTTTTATATCTTTTCTTTTGGATTTCATCTTGTCTTCCTGCTTTTACTTATCTTGCCAGATATCCTGAGAGGGATTATGCCCTTCTGTATTTCCTGCTCAACTTTCATGTGTAAGCCAGCAACTAGATGTAATTTGGAATATAAGCTTGATTAATCACAAGTGTTTATATATTTTTATTCTCTTTTTCTATAGCAATATGACAAGTAGTGGAGGAGACACCATATCTAGCTTACAAAGACTGATATGTTATTGCGGCATTCCCTCCAAAATGCGAATGTTGGGCAACCAAAAAAGTTTTGGTCGGCTGTTTTTCAATTGTCCAAATTATAAAGATAAAGAACAGTGTGGCTTTTTCAAATGGATTGATCTTCTAATGGATCAACTAGATTGTTGCAAACGAACGTTGGAATTAACACAATGAAGAAATGAAAGAATAGCAGCTGAACGTGCAATAATTGAACACATAAAATTTCAATCGATGAAGAAGAAGTACAAATGTGTCTTGATTAGATCTTGGATTCTATTTATTGCATTATTTCTTACTCTGAAGTTTTATGAGCTATCATGCTCTGTGAATCGTTTAATGCTACATTAAGATGTATTTGGCTTATCGAGACAAGTTGTATTTATTTTTTTGATTTGTTTTTGTAAAAGACTATATTTTATGAGATCAGTGAATATGTTCTTATTGGAATCACCAGGTTGCATGAAAAGATATATTCCAACATAAGAAGGTGCCATTTCTTCATTCAAATTCTGCATTACAGCCAACATATGGCTACAAAAAATATCATGCCTACATACAACCAACATTGTACTACAAAAAATATTGAATGGCTACAACCAATATTGTCTACAAAAGATTCATCATTAATTCTCTTCTGAGAAGTGAAAATTTCACAATACTCCATACTCTTCATCTTGTGTCGCTGTTGGGAATTGCATATTCCAACAAACCAAGACAAATTTTCACAAAGGGATGACAATAAGTAACCAAATCAAACATTTAAATATGAAATAAATAAGATAAGATTAGTATTCATACATATCAAATGTTATTGACATAGTGGCCGGGTCTGGAGGTAATGCAGTTGAACTTTGTTTGCCCATACCACTATAAAAAATTAAAAAAAAAAAAAAAAAAAAAAAAAAA